>CAJUYH010000617.1:1002-61539 GCA_910591685.1 Galerucella tenella
ATATACGGGGGTAAGTGGGACATTTTTTGGTTTTTAGTAACCCCCATAACTTTTATGGATTCATTTTTGTTTCAAAATTTAAAAAGTGAAATTTAAGCTCGAAAAAATACCTATAGAATGAAATTGAAAGATTAACATATAAATTATGGTTCGGGACATAAATATACGGGGGTAAGTGGGTTTTAGGAACTCCCATCACTTTTTTGTATTCATTTCACTAAAAAGCGAAATTTAAGCTTGAAAAAATACCTACAAAATAAAATTACAAGATTTTTATATAAATTATGGTTTGCAACAGTGAAAAAAGTGAATTTTATCCTACAAAGAACCTTCTAAATGAATTAACAGAATCTTTTTCGAAATATAATCATACGGGGGTACGTGGGAAATTTTATTTATAGTGTTATCCCCAAAGTATGCACCAAAAGGGAAACTTATTACGAGGAGCACTCAAAAAATTGATTTTGGCACCTATATTTTTAAAAATTTACCTTATGATGCAAACTTTACGGATGTCATTAAATATTTAAATCTAAATTTAGGGTCTTGTATATAAAATAAACTGTAACTCACGTTTAGTCCAGCATTTTCCACCTCCGCTTGTATTTTGAGTAGTTAGTAGCTAATTTTTTTTTCTTCCCTAAACACGCAATGCTCTGTTTATATTTAAAAAGAATTTTTATTTCGCTTAACTGCGTTAGAAAATTGGAAATAACACACACAAATCTGCACTATGGATTCAAGAAGGCTCGAAATGTGTTTCTTTTTTGAATTATAATATTATGTTTCCTTTTTTTAGTGATAGAAGTCATCTTGAATCTAACCAAACCGGCCATCATAACAGAGCTTTGTGAGTACCTTTTTTTTCTATTTTTTGTTTTTAGTTTCGGAAAATTTCTTTAGGTATCGCGCATTACTTTTAGACTTTCTTTACTTATAGGTAGGTACTTGAAAGATTTTGTTTCAAGCTTAAATTTGGTTCAAAAAAATAAACGGATTTTCGGCTTTTCCGGTGAAAAATTTATAATGAAATACTTTTTTTTAATCATACACTGAAAAAAATGAAGTTACAGCTTTTTCCCAATATGTACCACCCCTATGTGATTGCCCTTTTAAACTAAAGATGGTCATGGTGACACAACGCCATCAATAATGGAAATTATTAATTTGAAATGTTTTCTTTAAGCTTTTGTTTATGAATTGTTTAGAAACATTTCAAATGTACACCAATTTAAGGAATTCTTGATATGCCAAAAAAAATTGGTACATAATCTGTCATTGATATGTCAAAAAAATTGTTACATCGAGCACTCGCTTTTTTCATTACTAATATTCATTTTTTTTCTATCATTTTGATTTTCAGAGCATTAGAACCGGGTCAACAAGTTAAACATGGCAACTCACCTTTACCTACAGTGGGGTAAGTTTAAAAAATCGAAAAGGTTTCTACAGTTTTGGAAAAAATTGGTTTTTGATATAAATTATCCTTATTTTCATAAAAAACTCAAAACTAGACCGAGCTATTAATAATTTTTTCTATCAAATTACCAAAAAAAAATTTTCCGCGTCCATGTTGCCATGCTCCAACTTTTCCTTCATTTCCACATCAAGCAACATTGCATTTTCTCTAACATCACATTTTTTATTATACCTACAGTCAAGTGTCAAAAGTGTACTTCAACTATCTTATCAATTATATCTGGCAACACTGCGTACAATCGAAAAGAGATAGAGTCACTTTCAGACACTCCCATTTTGGGTAATTCTAATTCACATTTCGCTTTAGTGCATGTTTAATTTAGCGCCCTAACCTCTTTTACAGCGTTGCCGCATCTAATTAACAACGAGATAATCATTACAATTTTCAATGTCGAAGACAAAATTATTTTCACGTTAATATCTGAATAGTATACTTTGGCAAGTTTATCTGAAGCCGTGAAAGGAATTTAGTCGAAAACATTCGATATTGCCACGTTTAACTATGAAAAAGCTAAAGTGCTAAGTATGTAGTGATAATAATTAGAAAAGGGACTTTTTATTTTTAACAATATCAACAATAGGACTGTTTCCTTGGATTTTTTCTATTAACATTATTTTTTCAATTTATTAATATTAAAAGATGAGCACTTTTCCAACTTTGTTACGGGATTCTTCAAGCTCTGGCAGCGTTGTACGAAAACCATAATTACCACACCCTCCGAATTACATAATTGGTGATTTTTATCGAAAGCTGACTTCTTATTGGCAAGCGCGTGCGTGTGTTCTTCCCTCTCACTTCTTCAATCGGCTGATATTGATTTATCCAGTGGCGTTGGTATTGTCAGTTACCTTTGTATTTTCAATTTTACTTGGTAAAATAGGTACCCTACGCAATTTGTACTTTTATGACAGATATGCGCCATGTTTCCTCGCCTCTTACCACTGCCCCGTAGCTTCAGATAAACTTGCTAAACTATAATTCTTAAATTGACAGTACAATAATGAAAAAAACATCATTTTTTCCACGACTATTAAAATTGACGGTCGTTAAAGTTAATATTTTTCTTTTTTGTAGAATACAAGGTGCCCCAAACGAAGAACACGTCAAACCACGTTCTCTGCGGTTTACTTGGTCGATGAAAACCACCTCCAGTCGAGATCCCGCCGAAATAATGGCGGAAATTCGTAAAGTTTTAGACGCCAACAATTGCGATTACGAACAACGTGAACGGTTCCTTTTACTTTGCGTACACGGCGATCCTAATACTGATAGTTTGGTGCAATGGGAAATCGAAGTGTGTAAACTTCCACGTTTGTCCCTCAACGGGGTACGATTCAAGAGAATTTCGGGTAAGTCACAGTTGAACATAAAAAAACCTTTGAAAAAATGTTGGCACTCCCATGGTTAATGTGGAGTGTGTGAAATTTCATCAAACAATGAATATTTTTACCAATTAATTCAACCCCTTTAAAAATGTTATCGTGTGCCCCGGATAGAAGGAAATTTTTATAAACTTATAAGCCCGTGGCGAATGTACATTTGTCAAGAAATTAATTCACCCCCTTGAAAATTGTATCCTACTTCCGTGGTTGATTGTAATTTTTCAATAAATAGATTAACCCCCTTGAAAATTTTTATGGTACGCTCATTGTTTTTGCCAACAAATTAAACCCAAGAAACGTTTATCGTATGCCTATGATATATTCGTGATGGAACATGTCACGTAAGCGTGTCTGAACGTGTTTAACACATTCACTGTGCCAATCAACGCCTCTCGGGCGGTCAACGGCATATTTTTGTTTATTTGTTAGGTTATGAAATTATTTTTGTTGTAAATACATTGAAAAAGTAAAAAATAAACATGGTTTATAGTAAAATGCAGTCTTATCATGCGGGTCATACGATTCAACAAAGACATACTCACTGGTTTTGTTTACTTTTATTGCGTTTAATCATAACTTCCAAATAAAATCCGTAAGTTGAATAAGACAGACTTATGCAACTTTGGGGAAAAAAGGATATGTATTTAGTTTTCGGCGATTCTAAAAAGTCTTTCACCAGCGAAGTTTTTATGTAAATGTCATTTTGACAATTCAAAGGGATAATATCAATAATAAGAAGCAATTTTCCGGTATTTTGCATCCTCAAGCAAAAAAAAAGTACTTTTTTTAATTCAGTTAGATGGCTTTGGCAAAAAACCAATTAGCCAGATCAATTTTTAGTTATTTATGTCTTAAAATTTATTGTTAGACAGTTTTAACAGCATTGACATCGTTTTGTTAATGGTTAGTAATTATGTGTCTGTAGTTGCTCTGTATAATGAAACTTTTTTTTATTATTTTTTCAATTAATAAATTATTATTATTATTATCATTTTTTCATTCTTGATTTTTATTTTTTCTTATTTTTTTTTTGTTGGTTGACACGCTTACATTTTGTTCTGTCGCAATATTGCTTACATTTTCATTAAAATTCACAATTTTATTTTGCATCTGATTAAATGTTGATATATATACAATAATATATGTTAGTGTTGTTGCTAAAGATTATGCAGTTTGTGTTGACGAGAAAATTACATTTGTTTTCAATTAGGTCTCCATACAGTTGGTTAATGCTATCCATATTTCTTTCACATTCTAATATCATATGGAAAAAATGGTACTCAATCTGCTAGATTATTCCGAGAATCAACGAAAAAGTGGAAATTCGTCTACCAGTGTGCAGGAAACATCAACCATCATTATTTTCCCCGGGTATATTTTTTGTAAACTAACATTTTGGTAACTCTAGTGACCTTTGAACCCGCACGATAAAGCGCTTATGACTATAGTAAGAATCAATATTATAAAAAACAAATATTCATAAAAACCTTACATATTGTGATAAAAATCCTCTAAGCTAGCCACCGAATAGGATTTTTTGAAACCATGCCCGACAGATTCTGCACTGATCCTTAACAAAACAGGCTTCTTACCAGTCCACACTGACCGGATAAATCTCCCTGCCGTTCTATACAAGAACGCCTCTGCGGCGGTCTCGGCGTTTTTATCAAAATCGAACGCCCCTAGGGCGGTGCTGGCAGTGAATGCGTTTAAATGGAAATAACGATTTTGTTTCAGGTACCAGTATTGGGTTTAAGAATATTGCTAGCAAGATAGCGAACGAACTGAAGCTGTGACTGCTTGTTAAAGAGCCGGAGATAGCGAACAGCGAGCCAACGTAGAAAGAAACATACGTACGTATTAGTGTTCGAAAAAAAAAAATGTGTATCAGCTGACTACCATCCGTTTTTAAAAAATACCCCCCATCGGGATATTTTACTGAATTTTTTTTTTCTTTCGAAAACGGTTTACTTAATAAGAACAAAATCCAGACTCTTTGCTTGTGATATGTGGAATTGATTGAATTTTATACGAGCCGTATCGACAACTATTTACTTATTTTTTTTTATGTAAATAATATTAAAATGTGTGTAAAAAGTGAATATTTTTAGTTACGCAGTTTTTGAATGATTTTTATTTTTTTTCCGGCTCGTTCGCAAATTGTCGATACGGCTGGTATATTTTTACTGTAGATCGACTAATTTTTTTTTGTCTCCAATACAACAATTTTTATTCAAGTGTATTGACATTAACAATACTTTAGTAGTGAAAAGAAAAATAATAATAAAGTGTATTATTTTATATTGATTCATAAATATTTATTGTATTTAGTTCTTTTTTTTGCCTTTACTTTAGTTTTTACTTAAAAATCGTGTGCACCTAATTTTGTGATTTTTGAGATGGCCAAATACTTTTTTTTCGAAAAAAATTCATTCGAAAATCAGACATGGTGGCGTCCAACAAAATTTGATGCGATTTTCGATTGAATTCGCTTAATCGAAACTTATAACAATTTCCAGTCGTGGCGAGTCTATACACAAATAAAATGAACATTTTTCAAAAATTAATTTTTTTTGTAAATATTGTATGAAAGTTGGCGTGTAAAAGGTTGAATGTCGTAAGTTATAGAAATATTTTTAACAAATCTATCGTATTGCTCGAGATGTGCGTCTATAGAGATGAATTTGATTAAATTTATTGTAAATACGTTACTTGTTCGTTAAATCTTTACCCTTCGTTTGTCCAAGATATTTTTTTTCTTGTATTTAAATCTAAAAATACTCGGTGTAAATGGTGAATTATTCAAGTTTGCTCTCTATATTGGTACGTTTCTTGTAGTACTACTGCATTTGCATTTATCAGGTCGACGGAAAGAAACCATTCTATTTTGGCGGGAACTATCATGCTTGGAGTAATAAATCGGCAAAAGTGACATAACGAATTTTCTGATTAATTATGTATGTATAAATATAAATCAAATGTTAGCCATTTTCCTTGATCGAACACAAAGTAACTTTAACGATAATTGAAAACTCAAAAAAATAGCTTTTTTCATATTTAAAGCCCAAAATTTATCTAACGCACCCTGTATATGAATATGCAAGAAGTATGGGCTTGAAAGATGCAGGGTCTCAAAATAACACTTTTTTTTCTTGCGTTTATGTGATTACTTCGCCTGAACTTTTGTGCCACCCTGTACAATATTTATTATTTACTGAGACGTCCTGTATATTCTAATTTCGCCATTTTTCTTAATCGAACACAAATTAACTAACGATAATTGAAAACTCAAAAAAATAGCATATACAGGGCTTGTTTCATATTTAAAGCTTCCAAAATTTATCTGACGCACCCTGTATATGTATATGCAAGAAAGTAGAGGCTTGGAAGATGCAGGGTCTCAAAATAACACTTTTTTTTCTTGCGTTCATTTGATTACTTCGCCTAAACTTTTGTGCCACCCTGTACAATATTTATTATTTTCCGAGATATTTCCTGTATATTTTAATTTCGCCATTTTTCTTATTTGAACAAAACCTTAACGATTATTAAGAATTGAAAAAAAATCGTCAATTAAATGGTATTGTGAAAGAAAAATGGCATATACAGGGGATGTTTCAAAAGTAGTACGTACCTTCCAGATCTTTTTAATGACACACCCTGTATATTTACGTCTCAAATTAGGTTGTTCAATTTATAATTTCGCCCAAACGGTGTTCTATTTCAAATTTTTTTGGATACTATTATACAGGGCTGCTTAAAATTACAATTTTTTTATTTATCGTTAAAGTTGATGGTACATCGATGTCCAAAAATGTTAAAAAATTGTACATAGTTAAAGAATTACATCAGAATGAGCTAATACTGTGATGTATCGGGAAATATTTTCTCTAATTTCTATTTAAAAAAATATACAACTAGATAGAGGATTTATTTTCCATTCTTGACAGGGAGTGTTACGGTATTACGATATCTCTTTATTGACTCACTCTGTATCGCATCTGTGCATCTGTATAGTAAAAAATATATATATTATACGCAATAATTTCAACATAAATTCTGATTTTTCTTATTAATAACGTTTTTTTATACAAAATTTCTATTTTTCTCACCAAAACGATTGCCAAGACCTTCCGCTGAAACGAAAGGAGGCATTCGTTGGTAGCCCTTTTGGATTTTCAACGAACAATTCCATACACCATCGGATATTTATTTTATTATAAGAACTGTTATTAATAACAGTATAAAATAACAAGTATCGAATAAAAGCAACTACATAATAGAGGAGTTCAGTCTGAGGTCAGTGTGGCTAACAAAAAGTGTTTTTTTCTGACAAGAATGACAGTTAAGGTCTACCATTCAAAGCAAAAGATTTTTGCATGTTTTTTATCATTGCGAACATCTATATTGCTTTATTAAAATTATGAATACAACCCCTTGAAATTTAAAATGACTATAGCTGAATACTCAACATATCGGTGGACACTCTTGGCATGTCACCATTTCATTTCTGTTATCTGTCACTATTTATGTCAGATGTCAGTGGAAAAAGTAATTAGAAGAATAGAGATACAACTAATTAGAAATGCTACGAAAATTGACATATACAATTGAACGAATATCAACGAAAATAAATATAACTGACATTTGACATAACTAGTGACAGAATAAAAGAAATGAAATGGCTACTTGCCAAAAGTTCCTAGAATTATTGGCCATCGATATGTTGAGTATTCAGCTAAAAAGTCATTTTAAATTTCAAGATATACGCTTCGGGGGTGTATTAATTATTTTAATAAAGCAATATAGATGTTCGCAATGATAAAAAACATTCAATAATCTTGTGTTTTGAATGGTAGAGCTTAACTGTCATTCTTGTCAGAAAAAACCACACTGACCTTAGACTGAACTCTTCTATTATAGTACCTCTATTTATATTTCACTCTTTTCGTCATTTTCCCACTCCATGATTGTCTAATTTTATTTAAAAAAACTGTTATTAGTAACAGTGTAAAAGAACAGCTACCTTTAAGGTCGATCTCTAAGCCAAACAAATCTATACATCTTTCTTCTTATTTAGATGATGACAAATTGCTTCTTCTTTTTTTAGCGTCCACCTCACCAACTAGTAGAACAGTTTTCAACTGTCATTTCTAGGTGGCGCTGTTTGTGTATGGAATTGTCAAAATAAACACGTTTAGAGTTGCGCTCAGGCTTTAAAATACTCGATTTTCCTGTGAAATGTGAATGTAGTAAACCCATTAACATTTAAAAAAAATGTCAGATCTGTTCATTATGAGTGTACTTAGATAAACAAACAAAAAAAAAGAGAAAAAAAACTCCATTTTCACCTCTTTAAAATGAACCTTACTTTTTTTAGTTCGGCTTTGAACGAGAGATGAACGGTATTAGGTTTATTACTGTAAAAAGTCTTATTTAAATTTACAAAAAATATGTGTCGAATCGACGCGACTATATATATATATTTCTTTTTGCTGGTCTTAACAATAAATTTATTTGTAAATAATGAACCTAATAGTGTTGTTGATTTCGTTCTAACTTTTAGGATTTTACAATGGTTTTAATTGATTCTATTTTTGGTTTGCTACTAACTATCTAAAGTAAGGTTATGTTTCATCGGATTTATAATAATATAGTAATGAAATATAATAATTGTTAGAACAACGGCTTAGATTAGTGGATTACGCTGTAAAGAGCATTTTTTGCTTTCCATTAAAATACAATTCTTTCACTGGGGATGGGCACTTTTATGTTAGTTAAGCTATTGATGATTTATAATAAAATTGAACTCATTTATATGCGTTTTATTTTTGATTTTATCCGTTATCTTGAAGCAGTGAAGATATTCGAAGATCCAACGTCGTTTTTATTAGAATAAATTTTAATTTACCAACTGTAAATACAATGTATCCTCAACAGCCAGGGCAATTTACAGCCAACGGGTTGGCAAAACTTCAAGACGTTGTCAGATCAACTGGTAAAGTTCCCCAGTTTGTTTTGACGTTTATTGACATTAACAGTTATTTTTATAACTAAAAATCTGCAGTGTGGTTAATAAAATGCCGAAGCAGCTGAACAGAAAATGTCAAGAGATGGTAACATCTTTGTGGAGCTATTTTGAACGAGAATGCCGAAATGGGGCTTCTCCCGCTTAGTGCTGTAAGATACGTAAGTAATAGTATTCCCCATTTGTATTCATTATTATTAAGAACTGTCAATATTATGTTGCAATGTCATCGTCTTTTAATAGTAAATAAACAATACTTCGACTAATTGAAGAGATAGAACGTTCTAGCCACCATTCGATTCTGGAGAGTTATTGAAGAACAATTTAAAGCTTGAAATATTTCCATACTTACGTTTTACGTTGCCCATCACGGCTGGAAGTTGTGAAAATACTCCTAGGAAACGAGCACTTTCTCATAGTCTGGCACTATGTGTGCATCCGTTCGGGAAAAAGTAAATCTTTAACAAAGAAGTCGATACAGGTGGCTGAAGAACCCATTATAATTTTATAGGAACTAGCACCCCCCGAATTTGTTCGCATACATTTAGATACACCTTGTATGTAGTATGAAATATATGTTACCGTGAAATACTGAAATCTGGTGAATGTCGAGATACACCGGTGAATGTCAACATTCTCAACGTTGCTTGACGTATGTCCGAAATATTGTTGAAATTTCATTATTTCTAACTTACACCGGCGATTGTCGACATTCAGGATGCACTCATGGTGTATTAAAAATAATTTTTTTTTAAATAAAAACAAAAAAAATCCATATGTCTTCATTTATTAAAATAATATGGGAAAAGGACTTTGTTGAACTCAAAACAAACAGTAGAACATAAAATGAAATATAAACAATAAGAACAATATCTTATTTATTGCAACAACTTAAACTACCGTGGCACTTCGAATTGCACAAAAGTTCCTTGCTTTTACAGCTGCGTTTAGTCGTGGAACACTTCCTTTTACAGTTACGTGTATAGCCTTGCCCTCCACTTTTTGAATTAGCAGAAGCTGCTTCTCTTAGCGACATTTCTTTTGTTGAAACTTCGTCCATGGAAAGTAACTTTTCTTTACAAATTACGAACTGATTACGGGTGAAAAGCTGCTTCAAGGTACCATTTTTGTTAGCTAACCGATAAAAGTCTGAATCCTCTATTCCAACAACAACCGCTAACACATTTCGAGGGTCTGTACGACCACGGTCGACATCAGGGCCTTGAATTCTTACGGTATCACCAATTTGGGAGGACGAAACTTTTTTTTGAGGTTCGCAACATTTTTGTTGCTTGAAGTAGAAGATTCTCTTTTGCAGCTACTCTTTTTAAAGAAATTAGCTCGTGTTGTTCAGTCAGTGCTTGAGATGAAGATGTGCTAAGTGGCGGATCAGTCAGTGCTTGAGATGAAGACGTGTCAGGTTGCGGGTCAGTCAGTGCTTGAGATGAAGACGTGCCAGGTTGCGGATCAGCTCCAATTATATTATCCATGTCTGTTTCAACAAAAGCTTCTAGCTGTTCTTCAGTCTCAATGTTTGAAATGTGCCCTTGAGGGAGTGATGACGATGCTATACCCCTTTTTGGTTTAACGCCAAACAGGGTTTCAGAAGGACTCTGGCGTATTCCTTCGTGATAAGTTGTGTTTTTGGCGAATTGGACAAACGGCAAACCTTCTGACCACTTGTTTGAATCATTTTCTTGCATCCAAGCAGTTAACATATTCTGTATGTCCTGATTGGCTCTTTCGACTGAGTCTTGTATTTGACTGTGACGAGGCTTTCCGTGCACTATTTTAACATCTTTCCACATTGCGCATAGTTCAGATATGACTCGATTACTTAACTCTCTGCCATTATCCGAATGCGATATAGCGGGAGCACCAAATGTTGAAAAAATTTGGAGAAGGTGATATGCTACTTCTTCCAATCTCTTGCTTTTTAAATGTAACTGGACAAATTTGGTTAAATCCGAGATTCACCGGACCTCATTTGTGTTTGTCGACATATACCGGTGAAAGTCCGAATGTATAATAGAATTAAGAAATGTTCGGACTTTCACCAAGGCATTTGACATTTGTCGACATCCACCGGCGAATGTTGACATTCACTACTTTCGGTCTTTCACGGTAACATATACATTATATCATTGATTAAAAAATATTTTTTAATCAATGATTATATTTATATATACAGCTACCTGTGGTGTAGGCAACCAAACATACATTTCAGTGCTATTATCCATTTTTGACAATGACAAATATTTTCATTTTTTAAATATTGAGAAAAACGAATAGAACTTAAGGTGGATTCATGCAAGAGAAAATTAAAACTAAAACTAAGAAGAAAAAACCATGTTATTTTTAAATTTAAATCTCAATTTCTTAGTTTCTTGCATGAGCATGTGTATGTAATGTAGATGCTCATGCAAGAAACTAAGAAATTGAGATTTAAATTGAGAAATAACATGGTTTTATCTTCTTAGTTTTAGTTTTAAATTAATCTTAGTTTTAATTTCTGCTTGCATGAATCCACCTTAATACAGGCGACAGAAAAGCTTTGTAACTAACACGAGTATTAAAAGGGCAATTAACAATCTCGATTGTTAATGGCCCTCATTAATACACTTCTTGGTTAAATAACTATAAAATAATGCAAAAATAGAAGCATACACAATTAAATAGTCATTTAATATTTCCTGCAGGAGCTCCAAAACAATTTATTACCCCCTCAAGACCCCCAAGACATTTGATAAAGTTTCCATGCTCTAATTAAAAATAACATGATATATCTGACCAAATTTTAAAATCATTGCAATTCAAAACTTATTAATTTTGTTGAAATTTTTCACAAAAAACTTTTAAAAAATGTTAAATTCAAAGATAGCGCCTTCTGTGTAACTTAATTTCGACGTAAGAGAAGCCACGGGTCAGATGCACAATGCACAAACTACTTACCTCTGATTTGTGGTATGTTTGTAGTCATGTGTCTGTGTGAGCAATGAAGGCTATGAACTAACCTAACCTAACTTAGTCATTTCATATATAAATATTTACCTTTATCAGCCTTTATCTCACATTTCGTCATGTTTCGTCTGCTCATCATCATGGAAAAGAGAAAACAATTGTAATGAAAACTATATAGGTAATTCATTTTTCTTACTAGTAACTAGTTTGCTTTATTCTATGTTAGTTATGATAGTTATTGGGTATAAAATATCATTTAATGTATGTTCAATGATAAGATATTTTTAAATAACTAGATAGCAGCTATTATTGATTAGAATTATTTTTACATCAACTCCATTGTTTATTCAAGTAAGTAACAATTTATAAACCATCTTAGTTATGGAACCGAAAAAGTAAATCTCTTGGCCCAGTTATAATTTTTATGAATTGTAATGAATATCTTCAAAAGCTACATTTCCAAATATGTAGCTTGTAACATAATTTGATGTTTTAGCCATGGCGCAACCAGTGAAAAAGTGGAACCCGCAATGGCAACAAGGACTGATAAAATCTATGCAAAATCCAAAAGCTATAGTAGCTACGGACAACTGGATAACAGCGATAAAAGATAGCTATCCAAAAGCAGAAGTGCATTATTTGATTCTTCCTAAGATTGATATTAAAGATTTGAATGTATTGAAGAAAGAACATCTTCCATTATTAAAACATATGCAAGACGTAGCAAAACTAATTATAGATCAAGAAGATAAAAGTCGGAACTTTTTGTTGGGTTATCATGCACAACCGTCAATGCTTCGTCTGCACATGCACGTCATCAGTGATGATTTTAATTCAGAACATTTAAAAACACAGAGGCATTGGAATTCTTTTACAACTGATTTCTTTCTGAAACCAGAAGGTAAGTGATATATATTGGAAATATAATATTTTATTTCGCTTAAAAAATAATATATAGTATTACTCATGTTTTAGATGTGACCTTAAGCATTATACGAAATGGTTGTGTCTCAATTTTAACTCCACAACAGTGCGAGCAATGTTTAAAAGCCCCTTTGCGATGCCATAAATGCGTTTATATGCCAAAAAATTTGCCAGATTTAAAACAACATATTTTAATACACAAATAATGATTTCGATTAGGTTATATGTATCATGTTAAATTTATTGTTACTGTTAAGTAGTAAACTTTTTGTCAATGTCAAGGGTATTTTAATATACTCATTTTATTTTATTGGCATCTTTAGTACAATAAATATGTATTTATTTAATACTGGATGCAATATATTTTATCTAAGTTATAATTTTTTATGTTTTTGATCACCATCCATGGATATCAACGTCGATTTTTAACGATTCTTCTTGGACTTCTAACACATCTGTAATTTAAAATTATTGTCTACTTTTTTATATGTAGGTATTATGATTATAATATATTTTATTCTTGGAAACAAGATTTTAGTGTTGAGTATTACCATCCTGACTTTTCTGTATTTTTATCAATTTGAAATATAATTTTTGATTGAAATTTTTATATTCCTTCTCCAATCATTAACCAGTCTATTCTGTGTCACATACTTAGGGCCAGTTTTACAAGAGAGATTTATACTAGGTATAACTGGGTATAAAGCTATACCAAAATTTATACCTAGAATAAAATTAGTTGGTTTTACGATGCTTTTTTACACCGGTATAGCATTTCTTACTCCAAGAATTGCTATACCGGTGTAAAAAAGCATCGTAAAACCAACCAGTTTTAAACTAGGTATAAATTCTGGTATAACTTTATACCCAGAATAACTCTCTCTTGTAAAACCGGCCCTTAGTGTCTTATCTGTTCTGAACAGTATGGGCTTCCCAGAATGGCTACAAGCATTGTATTGGGCGGAGTAGAATTCAATGAAACCTCTGGTAGAAAAAATTGTAACTGTCGCATTGTTTCTGCATTATATGCGAAGCAACGTAATTACCGTAAATTCGTACTTTATTTGTTCAATTTTGTGTCAGTGACAAGTTTAAAACTGTGTTTTTCTATTTAACTCAACTGTCATAAATTCTAGGGTAATATATTTATATAATCGGAGATATTACGGAAGAGGTTATTTTATTTTTTGTTTTCATTGCAGATCAAAGAGAAAATAAGTCGGTATTAACGATTTAAAATATTACTCAATACAAACCTACCTTCCCTTCAACTTTTGTAGATATAATTATATCAAAAATAAAATAAAAACACGAAATCAGACCTAAAACTGAACAGTTCATTGAACACTTGTACTTTTCACTCAATACAAACCTACCTTCCCTGCAACTTTTGTAGATATAATTATATCAAAAATCAAATAAAAACACGAAATCAGACCTAAAACTCAACAGTTTTGAACGCTTGTTGTACTTTTCATAAATATCAACCATACTTATTACTCCAAAAATAAAAATTTAGTTTAACAACACAAAATACTAAAGCACAATCAAAAAAAAGCAAAAGTTTTACAAAACACACTGAAAATAACTAAAACAGCAAAATAAAACCACTTAAATATCAAAGGGCTTATACGGCAGCTGATTTGATTTACTCGTTGCTAAGATGACATTGACATTTTAGAGCGCTATCTATCGAATTCTACTTTTCCCAATAATGCTGAAAACGTTAATTTAAATACCAGCCTGACTCGGTAGGCAACCCAACTTACCAGGAGGACTTCACTGTTACTCGCAAATCTCCCTTTCGTTCTAATTAACAATGTAAAATCCATACAGGCTCCGTTATATTACGCTAATTAAAATGCAAGTTACAATGTACACTAATTTGATACGTAGTGGAATTTTAATCGTAGATTAAAATGGGGTCACAAAAAATACCGCTTAGCTACATTCTCATAAAAAAATTATCCAATCACATTTTTAAATATTCCAATTATCAGTAATTATCTTAACTATTTGTATTGTTAATCATATAGTACTAAATAATATGTATTAAACAATAGTCATCGTGTAGTAATTCTTTATTAAGCACGACTCTCGTAATATCAGTCACAACATATTGAAGCATCGATGACGTTTGGAATTGACAATAGAATTTTTACTGTCAGTGTCAGTTTTCGTTTGTTGCTCATGAGTGTTGTTTTATTCGCTCCGCACCTAGATATAAAAATGTAGTTAATCGCAAAAAAGTAGTTTTTTAGTAGTGAAAAAATAAGGTATTCTTGCAAATGGAATGTGCGTTTGACGGTACAGACAGTTTGAAAAGTAAAACATGATCATAGTCGATTGAAGTTTAGCAAAAAGTATTTGTTTATTTGAAATATTTAAGATAGTTATATATCGTGAATTATGGATGAAGATACCGCACATTCTCCTGAAAAGGTTCCAGATTCTCCCAAACCACTCTCCTTTACAATAGATTTTGGCAATAACAAGTCTGTTGACATCCAAAGGCAAAAAGCTCTAGCAGAAAAATTTCAAAAAAGACACAAAAGAGGCCAGTCTTTGTCCAAACTAGAAGATTCTCCAATAACTGTTCCTCCGAAGCAACAACATCCGTTATCGGGAAATTTACCAAGAAAATCTAGTTTTCAGTCTGAAGGATATTTTTCATCTGATGAAAAACCGGATAGAGTCAAAAGTGCTAATGCCAGAATCGGTAGTGCTAGTGCTAAACGAAGTGACCTCACTCTTTTATTGAGAAATGTAACAACTGATAGAATGGTCCAGTCTTTTCCGAATCCAGTCTCAGACAGAATGACTCAGTCTTTTCCAAATACAGCTCTTCCATCTATAGTAAGTCCTGAAATAGAATTAAAAGATGTTTCTAGTCCTGAAATGGATTTGATCAGTCCTTTTAGTCCTAATGAACAATCTAAAAGTCAGGAAATTTCAAACTCTGTTAAAAAAACCAAATTTCTAAGCCCAGATTGTGAGAAACTGTACATCGGAGACAGTAGTGAACAAGAAATATTTATAGATGGTGCTGAATTCGATTTTGATAATAAGTCTGATACTGCTAGTGATACAGGAACATACACACTTGATGCTGACAACTATTCTGAAGAACAAAAAGCTAGAATGAGTATTGATAGTGAATTTAAAATAGAACAAGTTTCTGTACAAAGGAAAACTGAAGAATACGTAAAAAGTCTAGCTACTATGAGAGATAATGTACTACAAAATGCTGAAATGATGAGTCAAAGGAATTATAAGCAAAATGAAATAGTAGAAGGTGTTCAATTTATAAATGCAAATTCTAACAATATCCCTACTGTTAGGAAGTTTGGCTCTACAACACCAATTCAATCTTACACAAAACTATCGCCAATTATGTCTCCCACTCAGAACATATCTATTACAGATGTAGAACATATTGAGGAGCCTCTTAATAATAGTGATTGTGATTTGAACTCTACTTTTACAAAAATAATGTTTCCTAGTCCAAACGCCAAAAGAGAAGGCTTGAAACAAACACAAGATCAAGGCTCAGTGATATCGGTGACTTCAAGCGGTGCTTTCAAACCAAAAATAGAAAAGAAACAAGATAAATTGTCCAGTTTGACCAAGTCAGAAGTACAAGTGCAAGCATATATTGACGATAAAAATTATAATGATGTTAAGCAACCAGCTTCTCAAAAAGAAACTAAAAAATCTACTCCTAAACTGACAGCAACAATTGTTAATGTGCAAAGCATCGATGTTCAAAGTTCTGTTGATTCTAGTGGAGTTTTAAGTGCAAATATTGTTGTTACACCTAAAAGTATTAATAATCTCCCACCTTCGGTTGGGGGGTACTCAGCTAAAGTGTCATCAACAAAAATACCTTCTCCCACACACATGGTATCACGTCCAAGGAGTAGAAATAGTGTAAGTTCTTTAAATATAGAATTATCCGATTGTTCTTTGGACACTGATTCAATATTAAAACCGACACAGAACTACATAAATTCTTTAACACAAAGATTATCGCTTGATAGTGATCCTGACAGTGATTACGATGTTAAAGTTCGTTTGAATAACACTGCACATTTATTAAAACAAAAAGCTTCACATACTAGACACAATTCATTGGATGACAGAACAATGAATATATCTAATAAACTGGAACATTTTCAAAATAAAAATCTTCTCGGTATTGATCAAACTTACTCGAATTTGTTGAATCAATATTCTCAAAATAAAGTTATACATAAAATACAAAATTCCCCAAACAATTCACCGATACGTAGATCCAGTAGTTTTTCGACAAAAAACCAAGTTTTATTGTCAAAAAATACAAATATGAATGTAATACAAAAAGAATCCAACATTCGTAACTCTCCAAATATTTGTCGAAATAGCTCAATGCAAAGAAGCTCTTCGACTGCTTGTATAAAACCAAATTATATAATAAATAGAAGAGGTAGTACAGAGCACCAAAAAATAGATAGAAGCCAATTCGGTGATACGGAGTCCAGTAGCGAAGAAGATTTCGAGAAAAATAACCAAAAACGCAAAGATTTGTCGAGTATAACGAACACAAGGTGCAATAGAGCCTTCAGTTTACGTAGGGCACGCGCCGACAACGAACCCACGCAGCTCAAATGTCCAAATACTCCGGAAATGAGAAGAAAATCCTTCCAACCCGAGTTAAAACATGAACGTGCAATATCGGTAGATAGAAAACCAATGAAAACTAATGATGTCCAAAGCAGATATTTACTTAGTGCTAGCAAAAAACCTCCAGCACCTCTTACGCCTAAAGAGGGGAAAATCGTGCCAAAACTCCCAAGTGCAACTAACAAATTAACGCCGAATCGACCTCAAAGTTTTGCGAGGACTGATAGTGGTAGATTTAGTATGCGAACGAATAAGCCTCCTGTTACCAACAGTGCGAAAGCTTTGAAGAAAAACCCAAGTGGTAAGTTTTCACTTGAATTATATTTATTTTTATATATATATATATAGGGCAGAGGCGTCCAAACTTTTTGCTGTGAGGGCCAGTTTGGTATTTAAATTCATTAGCGGGGGCCAAGCATTGTAAATATGTGTATTAAAAAACCTTATTACAAGTAAAGCAGCATTGAATTTTATTTTTTATAGTAAATTACAGATATAAAAGTAGTAAACAAACATGTCTAAATTATATTATTATAAAATTATTCCATGCAATTTTTGATGGGAATGGTGGAACTGGGTTTTTTCCTGGAGAGTTTCTTCAAAGTTGGGATTCAAATCGGAAACACCAATTATTAGCAATGATTTCAGATACTTCATCCTGGAAATAGATATTTACGTAATTAGTTATGAAAAGAGCGATATTGTTCAACAAGCGTAATATTTGCCAAAACGAGCGTTAGCGAGTTCTGCAAATTACGCGTGTTGAACAATGTCGCTCTCTTCATAACGTGTTTACGTACAACGTTTTATCTAATTCCGCGCTTTCATAATATTCAATAAAATCTTCAATTACAATGATACTATTGAAGTGGAATCAAATGGTGTTAGAAGTATTGTTACTATGATGTATTCACCCAGAAAATTGACTTACTTTAAATAACTGTGTCCTGAATAATGTTTTCAATGTTTATAAATCTCAAAATACTATTGAATTAAAATAATGGGTTAATTGTACAGTTTAAATAATGAAATAATTGTCAGTTTTGACAGTACCTACCTAATTAATGAATTATTCTTTGAAACTCCTGTGGTATCTCTATGTTGAAACATAAATAGTTACATAAAGTTTTTACATAACTACTTTTCATAACTCATATATGAAGGTTATGAAAAATATGACGTTACCTGACGTCAAGGAGTGACGTGAAGTGTCACATTTGATAGCGGAATTAGATAAAAGTTTTTTTCGCACATATACGTAGTGCCATACATAGAAATAAATTTACCAGCCAATTGCTTTAACGACGTGCCACGCTACATTTATATTTTACGAAATTTTCAAAATCCTTGGCGGGCCGTAGTTTGGACACCACTGATATAGGGTGTCCCACGACGAGTTAAAACTAACTGTATATATGGCAAAATACTTATAGTAAAATCATGAAAATTTCTACGTTTGGGTTTTCGGATACGATCTTTTTAACAAAAATATTTTCAAAGATGGCAGACTTCCGGTTCTACCGGAAGTCGACTGCAACTTTGTTATTTTGAATAGAACACCATGTATATTAATACATTTTTAAAACCTACGTAAAATTTTAGTAGTTTTGTCTGAAAACTTTTTTCGAAAAATGCATACCTTTTGAGTTATTGATTTTTTGTAAAAAATTTGACGGTTGCAGACCCTTGTAAATTATTTTTTACGAGGATACCCTTAAAGATATGAAAATGGTTTCTGTTCGGTTGCTTTTAGCAAGATCAGACGTATTTGAATCTATGTTGAAAAATTTTTCATTTTATACAGGGTGTGTATAAAAAGTGTTCAAAGATTAACTTCATTATCAAATTTCTTTATTTTCATAAATAGAACCACCCGGTTTTTTCCATTTTAATGCATCCAGGGGTAAAAAATAAGGCAAATTCATGTATACTTTCCTATACCCAAACCTTATCGTTATCCAGGTATTGAATGTTTTCTTTAAATTTTGAGAGATGCAGGTGTGGTCTAAATTTTATTTTGACCCGTTGATACAAGCACTAAGAAATAAAAGAGATTATGTAAATTTGCTTTTAATACATGGTAAATATGGTTAAGTTGTTACAAGAACATAATATGTGCTTTATTTATAGTAAGTCTCTAAAAATTTACAGAAAACATTTAATATCTGGATAACGCTAAGGTTTAGGTATAGGAAAGTATACATGAATCTGCCTTATTTTTTACCCCTGGATGCATTAAAATGGAAAAAACCGGGTGGTTCTATTTAAGAAAATAAAGAAATTTGATAAGTTAAACTTTGAATACTTTCTATACACACCCTGTATAAAATGAAAAACTTTTCAACATAGATTCAAATAGGTCTAACCTTGCTAAAAGCAACCGAACAGAAACCATTTTCATATCTTTAAGGGTATCCTCTTGAAAAAATAATTTGTAAGGGTCTGCAACCGTCAAATTTTTTACAAAAAAATTAATAACTCAAAAAATATGCATTTTTCGAAAAAAGTTTTCAGACAAAAGTATACTAAAATTTTACGTAGATTTTAAAAATGTATTAATATACAGGGTGTTCCATTTAAAATAGCACAGTCGACTTCCGGTAGAACCAGAAGTCTGCCATCTTTGAAAATATTTTAGTTAAAAAGATCGCATCCGAAAACCGAAACGTAGAAATTTTCATGATTTTACTATAAATATTTTGCCATATACAGATAGTTTTAACTCGTCGTGGGACACCCTGTATATAACAGCACTACAGGCCTATCTGGCCCTCGGTTACTAGATCTTTCACTCTCTCTTTCCATTTCCTTATGTTCCTCGCCTCCTTTTCTCAGTCCCTAACTCCCACTGTTCTCAGGTCTATCCTAACCTCTTCCAACAATTTTTTCCTTGGTCTTCCTCTTCTCTTTTTACCATAAATTATTATTAAATTATTATTAAATTATTTTTTCTATGACAACCTCGATAAATGTTCATTTTATAGCCGTAACCTCAATCATAAACAAGCACATTTTGTACAGAATTTCATTTTTGCATCGGCTGCTAGGCAAGTTGCTAAGCAACAAGTGCGAAATGGAATATTTCGTGTTAGGTCTAGATTCACTCTAAAATCACGACGACTACGGCCTGTTAAATTATGACGTCCAGCGACAAATTGATGAAATGTCAGCAGATCGTTTCTGTCAAAGTTTTAGTAGGTAACGAGTAATTTCACAGTTGTTTTCTATAAATACATTTTTATAGGCTTTTATTTCTGTGTACCTATTAGAAATAAAGAAAATATTTGCATATTTATATTTTAATTCTGATAGAAAGCCCATTAGCGGCGAATGCAGAGTAATGAAATATTATCAGTTTATTTCTTTCAAAGTTTTTGCAATGTATGCATGTATTAAACGTGAACGATATGTTGTCATAGAAAAAGTATAGCATGCAATTCGCCACAAAATGGCCATTTTGCACTCGTATGAATTGCAGCCTTTGGCTCGTGCTGCAAATTTCATACTCGTGCAAAATGGGCATCATTTTGTGCTCATTGCATAATATACTATTCTAATGAGAGAAAATTTTTTCCAATGGTTTGATCAACTGAGCAAATAGTGTGAACATATTTTTAGTTCTTGTAGAAAAATCGATAGGAAAAACTGGGTTTGTCTGATGTATATTTTAGGTTGAAAACATTCCTGGCACCGCCCAAATTCCTATGATAAAATATTAATTTTATCTTTAATTTTTATTCTTTACTTTTCTCGCGCATTGTATGCTATAATAAACATAAAAGGCCGGTATAGCTGTCTTTTCATAAATATTTCGAATTTTTTTTGTTATTTCACCACGTATAGAACCGTTAATAATATGCATTGTTGATTATACCCACATTAACCATGACTAACACTATCGTCATCTTTGTATTAATATTCATAACCGAGTAACCCATCTCTATATGATATTATCCAACAAAACAAATAAAAAATACGAGAAGATTTTCCTTGCCACAATGGTTTCAATGAGTCTGTGAAATACCTAAAACTGTCGTTTTTCTATTATTATTTTTTATTTATCTAAAACCTATAATACAGTCGTCAAATATCAAAATTTTCAGTCGTATACGAGGTTTGTCAAAAAATATGAGTTTTACACAAGAGTAAAGTAGGTATGTACCTTTAAATTTGACAATATCGAAAGATGTTACTAAAAAAAGTTGGATATGTCGAAGCATTAGTATGAGTAAAAATTAAATTTGTTTGTTTCTAACATTAATATGATGTTAATTTTATTACTTAGTGTTTGAATGTATTTTTTCTACGACTGCTATGGAAAATAGTTCTTTTCCCACAATTTACGAAACTACAAAGTGTCACTTTGCCTAAGCCGCGGGAAAGATTTTTTCTCACGGCACTTCGCCCACGCCACATACATTTATATGGAGAATCAAATAAAATCGACAAAAACTTAGTATGCTACTGTCATCTTTAAATATTGAATAGATGAGGCTTTTACTTGATGTAGATCCATAGTAAGTTATGAAATCAAACAATTTTATTTTGTTAAATCTACATTATATTTAAACTTAAAGTGACGCGTTTCGCTAACACAGTAGCTTTTTCAAACGAATGGAGGTATAATGAGAAACTTTCTATTTATACAGTGCCTTAATACTTAATTTAAAATCTCAAAATTTCTAATAGATATAATTTCCAAATATTGTTCATTCAAACCTCAATTTTCAATTAAAAACTCAACAGAACTAATTAATAATATTCAAGATATAAAACTAACTCACTTGTCTAAATTCATATCTTTCGATGTAACAAATCTATTCCCTAGTATACCTCCTGATGAAACTATATCACTCTTGTTGATAACTTGCTCACTTACAATAATACTAATCCCATAATTCAGTCTGATATTATAAATTTATTAAAAGTTTGCTTAAATCAAAATTATTTTCATTTCAACGGAAATGTTTATAGCAGTAAAGAAGGTTTGATTATGGGCAACCCTCTCAGTCCCCTATTATCAGAAATTTTCATGGATAATATAGAAAAGATTATTCATAAACACCCCCTTAGTAAAAAATTTATTTACTGGCACCGATATGTAGATGACATTTTAGCTTGCTTCACTGGTACTACGAGACAATTAGATAACTTCATTACTCACATTAACTCAATACATAAAAATATCAAATTTACAGTAGAAATTGAACAAAATAAGTCCATACACTTTCTAGATCTTACAATTTCAAATATAAATAATAGACATGATTTTTCTATATTTCACAAACCATCACATACAGATATTACAATTCATAATAGTTCAGTCCACCCAATCAGTCATAAATTAGCAGCTTTCAATAGTATGATACATAGACTTTTAACAGTTCCATTGAATATTGACAATTACAATAAAGAACTAAATATAATAAAGCAAATACGATCCAAATTTAAATTTGACAACATCATAAATAAAAAGATACGAAAACATACTCTAGAACAAGTATTTCCTTCTGATAAAAACAAAAATAACCAATTTAAAAGCTTAACCGGCTTAACTTACTTTGGAATACCATCCCTAAAAATAAAATAATTTTTAGAAACTTTAGACTTGAATATTTGCTTCAAAACTGACAACAATTTATCCAAATTCATTAAAAACAACAAATCCAAATCTTCAAAACTAAATAAATCAGGAGTTTATAAATTAAAATGTGGTAATGACGACTGTGATAAAATTTATATAGGTATATAGAACTTATAGGAATTTTAAAACTAGAATTTCAGAACACAAACGTAGTTATGACAATCAAAAATTAGATTCCAACTATTCAAATCATTTATTAACAAACCAACACTCTTTCGATTCAAATTTTGAAATTTTGCATATAGGAACTAAATCCTTCATATTAAATCTTTTAGAAGCCCTAGAGATAAATAAAAACAAATATTCAAATAATCTTCTTAACGACCAACTTGATATTAACAATTCTCCATTATTAAACCTTTTTACCTAGAAAGATTCCTGTAGGATGGTTGTGAATGAGTTTCCAGGTAAACTTGTTAAATACTTTAGTTAATCCCATATTTAGACAAATTCATTTCATTTCCTTGTAAATAGATTATAATTTTATTGTTGAATATCCGTATAATTTAGTATTAAGGCACTGTATAAATTGAAAATTTCTCATTATACCTCCATTCGTTTGAAAAAGCTACTGTGTTAGCGAAACGCGTCACTTTAAGTTTAAATATAATGTAGATTTAACAAAATAAAATTGTTTGATTTCATAAATCATCTTTAAATACCTACTTAGTTGTCACCAAACTGTCAGATTATATTGGAAGTTTTTAAATTGTAAAAGGTAGTTTCAATCGTGCTTTGATAAACATTCCAATTCCTATTGAAAATATTAGTTTAACAAGACATATAAGTACTTATTTATAATATAAATAATATGGATACTGATAATAGTGACGATTTTAATAATAATCCGCCAGAGATTTTGGAAAAAGCTGCCAAAGTAACTTTAGATTTGTTGCGGCAATTTCAAGAAAAAAGTATAAATTGGCAAACGGGAAATTTGTAGAGTGGCAAAGAAATACAAAATTAAAATCTTTTTCGGAAAGTGTACTTTTGGTATATTTAGAAAAGTCGTCAAAAAAATTAAAGGCGGGTACACTTTGGTCACAGTTTGTGCAGTTGTAGAAAAAGTATTAAGTGCAACATGTGGGGAAAGTACTTTTCTCACTCGTTGCACAATATACTATTATTATTTGCAAAATAAATGAATATGCACTTATTCCGCGTTTTAAATGCAAAGTTATTAAAAAACATGGAAAACCTAAAAAATTATCATGTGCTTCGTAATCACAAGAGATCTCGGAAGAGATAAATTAATGTTCTTTCAAAATAGAAACATTAGTAAAAAGTAAAGTAATCTGAAGTTTCAATTTAAATGAATGTAATTACATATTATTTAATCGTAGTTTTTAATTCTGATCAACTTTTTTTAGAAACATTTTTCGATATTGTCAAATTTAAAGGTACTTTACTCTTGAGTATAACTAATATTTTTTGACAAACCTCGTATACGACTAAAAAATTTGATATTTGATGACTGTATCCTGGGTTTTAGATAATGCAGAACTTTTTATGAAGAATAACTTTTTTTCCTAAAATCAATAATAAAAAGTTTTCCATGTGATTCCAAATTAGGGGGACATATTGTATACCATATCCTTTACAACACCCGCATAAGTGCCATGTTTACTGTTCCATGCGGCACCCTCTTTTCGGTTTTCACCGGAAACATTTTTAAAACAGGTGAATTTTCAACAAAGGAATCCTAATAATTGAAAAAAAAATCTTATAGCGTTATCCGAGTCTCAATACATACATAGATACAGGGCGTTTTAAAATCTGTTATTAATTTTATAATTTCTAGTTTTCTTTTTGTGGCCGAGAGACTATTGTCCATTTATCCAGTAACTCTAGTATTAAATTTATTGATTTTTGGGTAGGATAAGGGTAGACATTTCACACTCAGGGGTCTTTCAGGGAGACTAACTCACAAAAATGGGTAGACCACGGAGGGTTAGGAAATATTAACTTGGGGTTAGGGGTCTTTCAGGGAGACTAACTCACAAAAATGGGTATAGTTGAAATAATACCCTTCTTGGTGTGCGTCATCGATTGTTAATCTCCTTCTAGCACGTTACGTAGGAAGAAATGGAAAAAAAGTCAGGTCTGTGATTAATCCTAATCAAAATATCACAATAATGAACCGTTTGAATGTTTTACAAACGCTAACCCTAATATTTGACTTACAAAAATTTGATTGGTTGATAGATAGATTACGTGCCAGCGCAACCTATCAATCGCGAGGTTAAAATACTATGAAGGCGTAACTTTCGTAGCGGCAATGTATTTTACGTCTTTTTCTACTGTCACACTGACAGTTCTTGTCAGGTGTGTACTTTGTTGCTTACGGTCAATTATTATTTATGAGAAGTGAAGATTAATCTTATTGTTATATTTATCTAAATAATACAAAAATATGCTTAGATACACGAAAAAACATCAGCATTTTGAAAGTTCTGAAGTATTTTCAGTTAAAAAAAGAAGCTTGTAATTATTAATTTCATAGCTTTCTCGACTTTGGCTTAATACGATCCTGATGATTTTATTTATCAAATTTAAGGTTAGCTTTATGTCAAAATAGCAAATAAAATAAACGACATGCCGAAAACCCGGATATACGTCACAATTGATGACGCACACCAAGAAGGGTATTATTTCAACTATAGACCACGGAGGGTTAGGAAATATTAACTTGGGGTTAAGTAACAGATGAATCATATTTTCCTAATACTACCTTTTCAAATTATACGCTCTGATAAAAATTTCTAGCTTAACAAAAAAAATTAACTTTATACAAATCTATCCATTTTCTTTTATATAATATATTATAATTGGTTTATAACAACTTTCAATAAAATAAACCGCTTAGTGATCTCATAGGTTAATAAAAAATAACGGTAGACATACAAATTTCAACTTTGCTAATAATATACGTTATATTGTACCGCGTGGCTCAAAAAAATTGTGTATTAGTTTTTTATTCTGTACGAAAATATCATGCAAATTTTATATTTCTATTTTTTGTGAAATGCTGCCATTTTATCGTTGTTTATATATTGTTTAGTTCTATTATTAAATATAAGTAGAGTAAGATTCCAGAGTGATAAGACATACCTAACTTATTTTCAAATAGATGAAATGTTAGGCTCTCCGTAGCTTCTCGTGTGCTTTGAATACCTGTGTGTTTGTGGAGCTAGCCTAAGGGCGCCTGGGCAGGTATCAGGGGAGAAAGATAACTAAAAATAAGAGTTACTTTACTTAAATTGGTATGTTTGATTGTTATATACAGTGCTATTCAAAAGTCCTCTCCTCCCCCTCGTATCTTTTGAACGGCTACACATTAATAAAATTTGGAGGGTGAAAATAAAGTGTTGTAAACTTCTCTACAAATAGTAACAGGTGACGTAATAGTAATAGATGACGTCACAGTGCCACTCTGGCCAATAATTTTAAAAAGGACCTTATGGCAAGTGATATCTCGTTTGAAAGGCATTGACATTGGCTACATAGCCATATTAATTTTGTTTGGGTTTAAACTAATTTTGACGGATAAATTGAATAAATACCAAAATTATTATTTCACATTTAAATATTGAAGATTTTTCAGTCCGCCTCTGGTTAGTTGTCAAAAAAATTGACGTTTTTAATTTAATAGTATTTGTTGCTTTGCAAAGTTTTTCTTAATAGCTTAAATATTTAATTTTATGATTGTTTAACGAGACTTTGAGAGTTTACATAGGCAAAATGGTACGTACTCAAGCCGACAAAGTAACAGCTATCTTAATAATTGGTGAATTTAGAAAGAATCTCCATGAAGCGGAACGTTTATTTAATGAGAGATACCCAGATCGCCTTATCTCGAGAACTTATTTGAGGGAGCTTCTTCACAAGTTTGAAGCAACAGGTAGTGTTCAAGATGCCAAACGATCTGGTCGACCAACATTTAGTGATGATAAAAAAATTGATATAGTTGCTGAAATGGTAGTAAACCCTACTTCCTCTTCAACTAAAGTTGCGTCTATCTGTGAAGTAAGTAAAAGACTAAAAGTACAGTACAGAAAGTGTTGGCTAAAAATAAATTTCATCCATACAAGTTAAAAATGGTGCACCACCTTTCGGATGACGACCCCGACAGAAGACTCGAATTCTGTGAATGTATGACAAATAAAATTAGTCAAAACCCACATTACACAAAAACAATTTGTTTTAGTAACGAAAGTACTTTTTGTCTCAATGGGAATGTGAATACACAAAATGTAAGGTATTGGAGTGACACAAATCCTCACACCTTTCGTGAACAACATACCCAATTTCCAGAAAAAGTCAATGTTTGGGCAGGAATTTTGGGAAACCACATAGTTGGTCCTGTTTTCCTAAATTCAAATTTAAGCGGTGAAGTGTATCTGGAGATGTTACAAAATGCAATTGAGCCGTTAAATCTTGAAATTCTGGAAGATAATCCAGATGAATTCGGCCATCTGGAAATAAGATTTCAACAAGATGGTGCTCCTGCACATTATTATGGTGCAGTAAGACGTTACCTGGATGAAGAATATCGAGGTAGATGAATCGGCCGGCGAGGTCCTATAGAATGGCCACCTCGGTCACCAGATCTGACACCATTAGATTTTTTTCTATGGGGGTACTTGAAATCCAAGGTTTATACTACGGCACCAGATAGCATTGGTGTTTTGAAAGAAAGAATTATTGAAAAATGCAATGCAATTTCAGCTGACACATTCGAACGAGTACGACAAGAGTTTACTAATAGGATGTATTACTGTCAGGAAGTAGACGGAGCACATTTTGAACACTTGCTATAAGAATCCATTGTTGATATTTGATTAATTAAATTAAAAAAAATAATTTCAATAATTTTGGTATTTATTTAATTTATCCGTCAAAATTAGTTTAAACCCATACAAAATTAATATGGCTATGTAGCCAATGTCAATGCCTTTCAAACGAGCTTTACTTGCCATAAGGTCCTATTTAAAATTATTGGCCAGAGTGGCACTGTGACGTCATCTATTACTATTACGTCTCACCTGTTACCATTCGTAGAGAAGTTTACAACACTTTATTTTCACCCTCCAAATTTTAGTAATGTAAGTGTAGCCGTTCAAAAGATAGGAGGGGGTGACTTTATATATAAAAGAAGGGGAACCGAGTTACTATAGACGTCTCACTCGCTCTGAAACATATTCATAGTGCTCTCGCACTCATACTCCCTGCTGATAATTTTTATGTTTAGGGGCTCTGTTCGGTCATTACAATTGGTTTGACTAACTTAGTAGTAGTTGCCCTGATAATATATTTGAAAGTCAGACATGTAAAAATAAATAAAGTTAATTCATTTTTTGTGGAGCTTTGAAGCGTCTGACAAAAGTTTTGGTCCATGAAAAGTGTCTGACACTCATGATACAACTTTAGAATATTATTCTACAAAACATATATAAAAATCAGACATACACATTTGAGTGAAGTAACTCTTATTTTTAGTTACCTTTCTCACCTGATACCTGCCCAGGTGCCCTTAGGCTAGCTCCACAAACACACAGGTATTCAAAGCAGACGAGATGCTACTGAGAGCCTAACATTTCACCTATTTGAAAATAAGTCATATCTTACCGCACTGAGATCTTGGACTAAAGGTGATTCACGTTCCTTAAGCCAATTCTGTTCTATTTTGTCAATTTGGCCTTCTATCATTCAATTTTCCAGTAGAAATTGCTTGTATATATTTTTGATACTACTTCTAAATGTGGATATTTATTGATATTATGCTGTTTATATGTATAAACAATCAAAGTTCACTAACCTACACGTACAAATAAAATGATTTTATGACCCGAGTCCAATCTATAACAATATAAGTAATAGTTTAAATATTGTATTAAAATTGATTTAGATAATTATTATCTAATGAAATGCTTATTTTTGTTGACCAACAATGCAAATTAATATCGTGTATTTACGAAGAAAATTTCTCTCAAATTCCTAAGGATTTAACTCACAAAATCAAGGTCAAATACACATTTCTCTACATTCAGTTATATAAAACCCCTTTAATATTATTTTCGCTGAATCCCATTGAACATAATGCCCCTCTTCACAAGCATATTTATAGATAACTAATTTATAGAACGCCATTATCTTCAATCCACTTTTTATGTTCATTTATTCTTATCTTTACTGCTCCATATGTTTCGCCTAAGTTAACTGTGTCTGCTTAACTGTACCTTTATTTGTGTTTTCAATTTTTTTCAGGTAAAAAACAAGGTGGTATCCGCAGTAACTCTTCCCTCTCCAGTCGAGAAGTAGAATTCCAAAATTGGAAGAGACGAAAGAGTTACGATCCAATGAAAGCGGCCGCGGAGGGCAAGAAAAAAGAACAGGCTAAAAAACAACATTTAGGCATCGGTCAAAACGCGATGACGCATTCGTACACCGAGGCAAATCACAGTCAAGACAGCTCGCCGTCTCACTCCAGCTCGGTCCATAGATCGCAGGTGAGAATGATATATGATTATTTTTAATTTCGTTAGTTGTTGATTGAAGTTTGTAATTATTTTGAACGTTATAAATAATCTTTATGAGTCATATAAATAATGTGTGAGGTAAATCAAGTTGGAAAAATGTTGTTTTTGTCTTTTATTTTGTATATTTTTGAAAACGCCTTTATAAAAACCGAAAAATCTATTTTTGAAACTCGAAAAATGAATCAAAATACAATTCCGTGCAAAAAACGCGTGACATATGACGTTTGGCGTTTTATATATGTATTTTGGGGTGACATTCACTGAGACCTAAAAGATCTATTGTGCCCCCTTACTTCTACTCAGTCTCTGAGGAGAGTCTCAGTAACTAGTAGTTCCTTTAGACCAGGGGTTCCCAACCTTTTTTTGTCTACTGCCCACTTTAAGAATAAATTATTTTTTAACGCCCCCCTTTTTAAACATACTTAAAAACCGCTAAGTACTTATAACTGATTATTGAAACGCAACTTTATAGTATTCGGACAGAGTATCTTTTATTGAAAATAAAACAAACAATCAATTCTTATATAGAAACTAATGTGAAGGTTGAATCTGATGCTGTTCAATAAGTTTGTTGATATCAGGTTCCAATTTACTCAAAAACAGCCGCAAGTCGCCACGTTCGATAACACGCAAACGATTTCTCTTTTTAGTAAGCAGCGTTGCCACAGCACTAAATCCACGTTCACACAAATATGACGATGGGAATGCTATCAAGAATCGTTGAACAATTGACCAGAATCCAGGGTACAATTGCGGGATCGGTTTTTGTAGCCAAAATTCTTGATATCCATTTTTGAACTTGATTTTTATTTCTTCGTTTGTTGTCAATTCTATAAGTTCTTCTTCCAGCTGAGGTGACATTGCTGTGTTGACATTTGAAAACGGATCCAACACCCAGTCTGGTATTTCCAAATGTCCTGGTATCGTTCGGTGAAGTCAATGTGGATGTTTTCCAAATGTTGGCAGTAGGCAAACAAGTCGTCGTTACTGCAGGATACTGATAAATTCGGAAAATTGTGAAACTCACGTTTGCCCATATTCTTTTTGTGCAGAAGCAGTTTGGCTGCGAAAGCAGCAACGACATTTTTTGTTTTAATTATATTCAGTTCATCGCCTTGCAGTTGGAGGTTCATGTCGTTGAACAATTTATACAGGTCTGTCATGTAAGCTTTATCATTCTTTGATGTTATGAGCTTGTTGCGCAGTTCTGTATCTTTAGTTTCCAAGAACTCTATCACAGAGTCAAACAGGTTGTAAAATCGAATCAGACAATTGCCTCTTGACAGCCAACGAACTTCAGTATGAAGCAACAAACGGTTGAAATCTTCGTCATTAGTAACACAAAGCTGATGAAATAATCTATCATTCAAAGAGCTGCTACGGATTTTATTGACTGCTTTGATGACATATTGCAGTGATTGAAATAGTCGTTCACTTAAGTTTCTAGCAACCAAATGTTGTCTATGAATAACGCAATGTATAGCAAGGACATCTGGAATTTTATTTTTTAAGTACGCTATGAAGCTTTTATGGCGCCCTGTCATAGCCGGAGCGCCATCCGTAGCAACTGATATAATATTTTTCAAAGGAATCTCTTTCTCTTCACAAAACTTTTCCAATGTATTGAATATGGTTTCGCCTTTTGTATCTGTCTCCAAATTTCTGGCAAACAATAGTTCTTCACGTATTTTCTCATCTTTAATAAACCTCACGTAAGATAGCAACAACGCTTCATTAGTTGGTAAAGTGGACTCATCGAGCTGAATTGAGAATTGACTAATCCTCAGATGATTGCACAATGATTCTTCAATGTTTTCAGCCATTTTATCAATTCGTCTTTGCACAGAATTATTACTCAAAGGAATTTTTCGGATAATATCTGCGGCCGGTTTATGAAGCACAGTAGTTATTACTTCCTTTATTGCTGGCAAAATTAACTCTTCTCCGATGTTGTGTGGTTTGCCTTTTTGAGCAATTAACAAAGATATATTGTACGAAGCTCGAAGTCCGTCGTCATCTTGCTTAGCAGCCGCCGAAAATAGTTTTGATACACTTGGCTGAGTATTATGCTTCTTCTTGTCTTTCTTATCTGGATGCATTTTATTCAAATGATCTTGCAGTCTTGAAGGCTTCATTGCTTCGTTCGAAAATGTTTTTAGACATAGAAGACACAAAGGCGACGACGGGTTTGTGGGATTTTCTATAAATCCGAATTTAATATATTCCGATGAAAATAAAATAAATTTACGTCGTTTATATAGGATTGCATAAGCAGCACGCACCAACAGGAATAAGACAAACGTGCATAAACTCGTTTATCTCATTCGACGCCCAATCGTACTCGACAAGCAAGAACAAGTATTGTAGAACCAGCCGATTGATACAGAAATGTACAAATCGGATTATTTAACAAAAACTTGTTAAAACATGATTGCCCGCGGTCTATTATATCGAACCGAGTTTGAGCTATATCTTAATTAATATTAGTTGATGTTCACAAGATGTAGTCGAGAGTCGAGAGCTCAGTCGGTGTCTAAGAGTCTTCCTAGCTAGGTAGATGAAATTATAAATGGACCCCAAAGCCCTACACAACGCCCCCTTTTTTTTCTGGGTCTCTTACCGCCTCCCTTTAGGCCTGCAGCGCCCACAAGGGGGCGCTATCGCTCACGTTGAGAAAGACTGCTTTAGACCTATTTCCCGGAGGAATTTTAGGATGTCTGCAGGCTTCAGCTTAGGTAAATGTTCCTCTTCTATCCAGTAATCTCCCAGGTGCTGTGCTCTAGGATTCTGAAGTGCTGTGCAGTTGGAAAGTATGTGGATGGAGGTTTCTTCTTCCATTCCACAAAATCTGCATTCTTCTTCCTCCACTATTTTGAGGTTTTTCAGGTGCCCATTAAGGCGACAATGTTTTGTTAGGATCCCTGTTAAAACTCTCAGCGCAGTTTTACTTTGACTTATGCATTCATTTGATCTCAACAGGTTGTAGTCACCCAGAAGAGTATTTGATTGTATAAGCCCTACTAGATCTTTCCAATGGTCAGATCTTCTCTTTTTCTCGGCTCTACCTATTTCATTCCCTCTCTTTGCTAGTTCATCTGCTATTTCATTTCCTTCTATTCCAGTGTGTCCTGGAATCCATAGTTAGTTGAATATATTGTTCTCGCCTAGTTCATTGAGTTTGTCTAGGCATTCCCACACCATTTTGGAACTGATTACACAAGAGCTCAGTTCTTTAATGGCTGCTTGACTATCCGACATTATGACGTTTGGCGTTACTTCGTACCATCTAGCGAACGCTACCCGTACTACGTTTGACAGTTTCTGTCTTGTCGAAAAAATCAGTTATTTTACAGTTTTCTTTATGAAAATATGAAAATTTATTGAAAATCGTATCCGCATAAAAACTGTTTTTGAAAATTATTAATTTTTTAGCAAGGTTAGTGGATGTATTACGTAATTTTAAATATGTCACCTCCTTTTTATGTCAGTAAGCTCTATCTAGCGGTTAAAATTGTTTGTCAACACTTTCCTTTTGTTATTACCATTGATTTGAATGCTTCTCAATCGTTTTATTATGGTTAATTTTTTTGTTTTGTCCGAAAGGAAAAAATGTACATTGTCTGCTTCACATCCTTTCTGCTATTGATCGATTTCAACTCCCAATTTTTTGGCAAACCGTATGTTATTCAACAAAGTAAATTTAAAAATAGAACAAAACAAAAACTTGTTTTATGAATCATCTCTACAGCATACATTGACCCAATTTTCGCAAAATTTGCTACATTTCTTCAATCTATATATAATTTTGCCTTGTTTAATTTTATTACGTCCTTTTCGAGAGGTACAGGTAGATATTAGGTAGATATTAATAAATTTTTTATAAGTTCACCTTGACCTTGTATTAATTTAGGTATATTATAAATAATAAAGTTTATCTCGCCATTATATTATAATTTTTTTGGTACAAAATCATGGGACTACCTGTAACTTCATGAAAGTTTATCCCAAGCTGTACTTTTTCTGAGATTTAACACTTTTTTTTGTTTTCATACCAAAAATTTCACCATAATCCATCACACCATAAATTTTTTACGTATTAATTGATGCAATTCGCCGAGTTCCAGTTGAAAAAATAAGTGTACAAAATGTGCTACAAACAGACCTGAAAAAATTAGCTCACCATTACCGTATCTACACGCCCAATTTCAAATGGTATACTTTAATATGATTCTTCTCGTTTAGAGAAAATTATTTTCACTAGAATGATTCTTTTACGCTAAAAAAAATTTTATATAAGCATAGTCTTTTCAATAGCACCCTGTATAGAAAATAATTCCGTTAAGAGATGGCCCCACCTAGTCATACCAAATTTTGTCTACGGGTAGTTTGCTTTATTCAAAGATAATATCTAGAGTTCTTAATAGATGGCGCCACTTGAAGTTAGAGCGAGCTTTCCAAGCTAGAGAAGTCGTGATGCCTGACATACGAAATTTTGTGTAAACTTTATTGAAATATAGAGTCAAGAGTCATGGCCCCACCTATCCATACCAAATTTTGTGTACTTGTAGTTTACTCTATTCAAAGATAATAGTTAGAGTTCTTAATAGATGGCGCCACTTGCAGTTAGAGCGAGCTTTCCAAGCTAGAGAAGTCGTGATGACTGACATACGAAATTTTGTGTAAACTTTATTGAAAGATAGAGTCAAAAGTCATGGCCCCACCTAGCCATACCAAATTTTGTTTAGTTGTAGTCTGCTTTATTCAAAGATAATAGCTAGAGTTCTTAATAGATGGCGCCACTTGCAGTTAGAGCGAGCTTTCCAAGCTAGTGAAGTCGTGATGCCTGACATACGAAATTTTGTGTAAACTTTATTGAAAGATAGAGTTAAGAGTTGAAGCTTTATTTGTCTTTTGTCAATCCAAAGGAATTTGTCATTACTGTTTTTTTTGGTGTTTATAATTAAAGTTAAACTGTCATTTTTTCACTTGAGATCTCACATATATTATTTATGGACTTTTTACTAAATTTTTCGAAAAATATTATAGTGTAAATGTAGTGCTTTTTAACTAAATATCTTTTAAACTTCGTCATTTTTCCTGTAAATATCATACTGTACAGTATGTCACAAATTCAAGGTGTATCATTGGGATCTCGTATATTTTTATTTTTGTAGGGCATTTTCAATATTTTTTAATGTGTCTAATTAATATTAGTTATGTCATCCAGGATATTCCAAAAATATCTTAAAACAAAGTTATTTAATAATTTTAACCTGCTACGTGCATCCTATCAATATGAAATTGCATATTATGGAATTCGTCCAGTTAAAAATAGGAAATTGACAATTATACAACTGTTCCGGTTGACAGATGGAAAGTATACTCATCAACGACTTCCTTTTTATGTCTTTTTTTTCAACTTGATAGAAAATATTTGGAAACATTTTAAAAGTTCCATAATTTCCCAACTTTTGGTACGAGCTCTTGGCTCTCCCTGTATATTAAAACATCATTTCAATCGACCAATTCTATAATTTAATATATTACGCATTAAATTCATAAAAGTATAATAACGTGTTGTGGGAATGTGTTTATATTTATATATTTAGACAAATTTTAATTACCAATTTTAGCATGTCGTATTTGGCTTATTAATTTTATATTTAGGTATCTCCTTTGATAAATAATATGGTAGATGGTGACTTCTGACAAACGAATCGACACGGCTTTGTTCAAGTTTTACTATATAATGTTACTTCGTAAGTTAGATTTAAAATGCACCACTAATATTTTGTTAGTCCAGTCAAATTCGGATTTTTCTTTGACATTAATCAATATAAAACTCTTTGGGAAATTTCATTTATCAGTTTAATGTTATTGGCAGAGAATAGTAATTAATAAAAATAAATCATTTAGAGTCCGGACAAGAGAACATTTTTGATGTGCGGGTGAAAAAAATTCATTTTTCTATAATATCACATTAGCATAGGACCAAAAAATTTTCAATTTTCGTATTAATTAGATCATTTTACGTAAATTTGTTCCAGTACTTTTTCCTCGATCTTGTAAAATAGCTAGTAGGGGTGATTGGGAAAGCTGGCTCAATAAAACTGTCATAAATTTTGTTCTGCTTTATAGATTTTGACAAACTTGGTATCATTCGCAAGGGAATTCAATGCCTAATAAAACATCATAATCAAAGATTACAGAATAAAAATATAAGATGTTTCACTCGTTCGAATTTATCGCGTAAAGCACCGATGCCGCTGTTGACTGTCTGGTGACTTGGATGGTACAGTACGTCGCTACGTCCTTACTTGCATTTAATTTGGCATATTATACGGGACGTCGCCCTTCGAGCGCTGTTATTTTAGAACGGTGTTTATTGATTGTTTGTGTTTCATATTTATGTTGTATATATTTTTTAAATGTATTAATTAATTGTTGAAATGAGCAAAAAGTCATATTAATAGTTTTCTCTTTAATAGCAAAGCTTAAACACTAAATATTTTGTAATATTTGCTTATACAAAATTACGGATTTATTTTTATAATAAGGATATTATATAAACAAGTACATTACGCAAGAAAACACAAAAATTCTATTCTATAGCTAACCAAAGGGGAATTGGTCATTGGTCAGTTCCTTTTGAACGAATTTACTAAATTTTCTCTTCATCATCCATGTAATCAATTTCCTTTCAAATATTATGCCAGTCTCTATACCAGAGTCCGTATATATTTTACTCTCAAATGTATATTGAAATATTTGAAAAACAATAGATTAAATTTAACACATAAACCAAACTCCAAACTTAGTATTTTACAACATTTATAAAAATTTTTAATTAAGGTATCCTGCAGCTGCTTCTCTTTTCACTGTTTTAATCTTGTCAATCCAAAAATACGCGTTATTTAAAGATCAAAATTTAAGATTTAGTGGCCCTATTATTCTGGTGGCTAATGAGTATGTTTAATTGAATTTGTGATAAATATCTGCTTATCAATAAATATCACAAAACTACTAAGATGCTGGATAAAAACTGTGAATTGATTCATTTTAAAAATTCAAGTTTATTTTTTACTGACCTTTTCAAATTCATATCCCGAACATTTTTCGAAATAATTAACATTTAAAAATAAACCTTTGTGATAAACAATCCTATTAATTTAAATATATATTTCTCTAATTACCCCTGTATAGCTTAAAATGAAATAAGCTTTACGAACTTATCTGGTATCTACCGGTCTCGTTATTGACAACAAAAGCGAGTCGTAAACATAATTTATGAGAGCAACGTCCGTTTGGGACAGCAACTTGTATCAAACCGCCCTGGAGTGAAACATCTTATATTTTTATTCTGTAATCTTTGACCATATCATCGTCTTATTTCAGGGGGTTTAACGATCGCTATATTTATTTGAAAGGGGATGGAATTGAAAAACATGGTAAAAACCGCATCTCAATAACTATTTACTATGAAGTAAAAAAATATCTTCATCAGAATCTGCCTTTAAAATCTACTTCTCTGTAAATTAACCTACCTTAATATAAGATTTAATTTATCAAGAAAACCGAATTTTACTGGACTATTGCTACTAACACAGGCTGCTTACTTCACGCCTTCTATAACAAAAGTATCACTTTCATTTTATATGAATAACGCGTTTGGAATTTATATTTATTATTGTTGCTGGTTGGTCTTATGTACGGTGGTATTGTCTTTAAAGCTTTTAAAGCATCAAAATGTTTTTAAACGTTCCGGAACATTACCGTACAGATTTTTTTGTAGGGTGCACTCGTGATAAGCATATAATTAATTTTAAAATCCATTGTTTAAACCCACGTCCACTCTATGCCGCTGTTTCCCAATAGAGGAGCTCAGCATAAGATCAGTATGACCAACAAAAATAATGACAGTTAAGGTCTACCATTCAAAACATAAGATTTTTGGATGTTTTTTATCATTGCGAACATCTATATTGCTTTATTAAAATTATGAATAAACCCCCGAAGCGTAAATCTTGAAAGTTAAAATGACTTTTTAGCTGAATACTCAACATATCGGAGGCCAATAATTCTAGGAGGCAAGTAACCATTTCATTTCTGTTATCTGTTACTAGTTATGTCAGATGTCAGTGGAAAAAGTAATTAGAAGAATAGAGATACAGCTAACTAGAAATGATACAAAAATCTAATTGAAAATGGACATACACAATTAAACGAATATCAACAAAAATAAATATAACTGACATCTGACATAACTAGTGACAGAATAACAGAAATGAAATGATGACATGCCAAGAGTTCCTAGAATTATTGGCCTCCGATATGTTGAGTATTCAGCTATAAAGTCATTTTAAATTTCAAGGGGGTGTATTCATAATTTTAATAAAGCAATATAGATGTTCGCAATGATAAAAAACATGCAAAAATCTTTTGCTTTGAATGATAGACCTTAACTGTCATTCTTGTCAGAACCACTTTTTGCTGGCCATACTGACCTTAGACTGAACTCCTCCATTGGCAAAGTCGATTCGATGTTTACGCGGCCGAGGGGACGTGCCAACCACGGATTCAAGTGAGATTCAGACTGTCTCTCGCGGCATAGTGTGGACGAGCCTTAATACCGCATTTTAACAAAAGTAAACGGAGAAGATTCCTACCTACTTGATATTAATGTTATATTTCTGTTTTGAAATGATCAATGACAATTAATTTAAATATGGAGACAACCTGTATATATAGTCTCTTCTAAGCGTTGTTATTCCAAGAATTCCTTAAAACTGTTGCAAATTCCTTGTGTCTTGAACGTTTGTAAAATAAAAAAAAGTAACTAGCGTCTAGCAGTGCAGAAAAGATAAATTCCATCTAAACACCGTAAAATTCAACCATTCTTCAAGCTAAACGTCCTAATAGACATTCAATTAAACAAAAATAGTTGAATTTAAGATTTCAAAAGCTTTGGTTAATATGTTTTTCAAAATATTTTGTTCTTGAGTTGTATGACGTCCGGTGGTTGAACAGGTGAAGAATCTAAGAGTGATCCTTGATAAATCACTGACATGGAAGGCTCATCTTGATAATCGCCTAAGCAAGGTGACAAACATGTATATCATATGGTTCTATAGAGTGATCATGCTGCCTATGCTCACATATGCGGCTCTGGTCTGGTGGTCGAGGGTAACCTTGGTCACGGCTAGATCGCAACTGACACGCCTTCAAAGGGTGGTCAGTCTGGAGGCAACTGGCTGCATGAGGACTACACCAACTGCTGCGATGGAAGTGATCCTTGGTCTTCGGCCTCTTACCATGTGATCGAGGCTGAGGCGGGGAGGGCTTTCCTGCGTTTGAAACGTCTGGGATACGAGCGAAGAGGGGAAGAGTGCAGACACGGCAAGAAGCTCCGGCTCCTGGAAGATGTTCCAGTTCCGGCTCGAGCGGCTGACGAATGCTTGCGCAAGTACTACTTCGCAACCCCATACAGGGCTATGAGCCGGGATAGAGAATCCTGGGGAAAAGAGACGAATATGGGACCGTTTGGTTCACAGATGGCTCATGCTCTGGTGATAGAGCAGGGGCTGGTATTTACTCTAGAAACCCAAGGATACAAATCTGTGTACCATTGGGTGATGATGTGATGTATCTGCAGATCAGGCTGAGATATACGCTATCTTGGAATGTGCGCAGATAAACCTAGACAGAGGTTATGTGGATTGATGCATAACCATATACACCGACAGTCAGGCAGCAATTAAAGCCCTGAGTGGATATACCAGCAACTCAGGACTTGCTAACGAAAGTCGAGAACTACTTGCTAATCTTGCAAGGCGGAACGTGGTGAGGCTAGAATGGATTCCGGCCCACTCTGGTTTTGAAGGCAACGAAAAGGCGGATGCACTGGCTGCGGAAGGGGCGGCAACTCCTTTCTGCAGCCCGGGCACAACCCTCGGCCTAACAAAACAAACAATACGCAAGGAGACGAGGAAGTGGTTGAGGAACCAACACCTCGCTCATTGGAATGCTCTGCAGGGTCCTAGACAATCCACGCTGGGGCAGCTATTGAACTACCAAGGAGTAGGTTGAGGAAGATAGCAAGACTCCTAACAGGGCACTGTTGGGTGAGGCAGCACCTCTACAACCTAGGAGTAGAGGAAAGTTGCCTATGTAGGGGTTGCGGCATGACTGACGAAACGTCAGTCCATATTCTCTTAGAGTGTCCACACTGGGCTGTATTACGCAGGCGAATCCTCGGAGTCTTTGTCATGGCCCCTGGAGACACAAGCAGACATCCACTGAAAAAGGTTGTGGCCTTTACTGAAGGGCTCGGCTTCATGGGAGTCTAGGTAGCAGGAATGGCACAATGGGCCCGCCAGTGGCCTCAGTGCCGGAACCTTGCTTTGAGTTTGTCTAGGTCAAGGCTCGCCTGCACATTTAGTAGTAGTAGTGTATGACGTCCTCTACTATAATATTACATAATGCGACATCAAGATATTTTTCGATCTACCCCGGTAAATGTTACTCATCGCTAGTAATTCGTGTTTTTTCTTTTTAATTAAAATTAGAAGGTGATTCAATGAAACCGTACTTTGTGTCGACACTCAAAGAAGTTGACCGTAGTTCCTGAAATATCGACGCAACAATTTTTTTTACCTCGGCATGTAACTAAATGTGTTATTTTATACGAAGAACGAAACGAAGCGTGCACTTTAAAAGACGGAACTAATTCACTACACCGTGACAGGAATAAAAAATTTATTCCATTTAAAGAAATCTCTACTATTACATTAACCCGATTCGGCTTCTAGTGATTATATTAATAAATGTTATAATGATACGTTTGTCTAAACATATTACGAAGGTCGGTTAGGATTTTTACGGTATTCGACTTCCTTTATAACATATTTGCTTGACCCCCAAACACTGATAAATTTGCATTGTGTATGATATAAGTTATCGTGAATTAGGTAACTCATAATAAGCACATCTTCTCACATAATAATGATTTATATTTCGTCTGTTTGTTGACAGCAAATGGATAATATTTTTAATATTATCCACTTTATTTACAGTTTCCTGCATAAACTTTTTCCCGTTAATTAATAATTCAAAAGTTGCTGGCTCAAGTGGACAAACTGTATAACATCGTAATTTTTTTAATAATCTATCATTGATCATCTTTTAATATATAAAATTGTAAATTTTTTTTTTATTTTAATTCAAATTTATTAGAAAATTTGTCCTAAATTGTTCTAAAGCCGGGTTTACACTGGCACAGTAAAGAAGAATGTTATTTTTGTATCTTGTGAACAGTTCCGATCGAAACTATGTTGTAAAGAATTTTCTCTTGTATATGTTATGTACCAAGCCCTATATTGTACAGGGCCGGCTCTGTACAAGCGATTTTGTTCGAAGTCTGCTTCGTACAGGTCATTTTGTACCAAGTCAAAATTTGCTTCCGGACTTGGTACAAAATAGCTTGTACAGAGCCGGCCCTGTACAATATAGGGCTTGGTACATAACATATACAGAGCTATTCAAAAGTCCCCTCGTATCTTTTGAACGGCTACACTTACATTAATAAAATTTGGAGGGTGAAAATAAAGTGTTGTAAACTTCTCTACCAATGGTAACAGGTGACGTAATAGTAATAGATGACGTCACAGTGCCACTCTGGCCAATAATTTTAAGTAGGACCTTATGGCAAGTGATATCTCGTTTGAAAGGCATTGACATTGGCTACATAGCCATATTAATTTTGTTTGGGTTTAACCTAATTTTGACGGATAAATTAAATAAATACCAAAATAATTTTTTTTAATTTAATTAATCAAATATCAACAATGGATTCTTATAGCAAGTGTTCGAAATGTGCTCCGTCTACTTCCTGACAGTAATACATCCTATTAGTAAACTCTTGTCGTACTCGTTCGAATGTGTCAGCTGAAATTGCATTGCATTCTTCAATAATTCTTTCTTTCTAAACGCCAATTCTATCTGGTGCCGTAGTATAAACCTTGGATTTCAAATACCCCCATCTGGTGACCGAGGTGGCCATTCTATGGAACCTCGCCGGCCGATCCATCTACCTCGATATTCTTCATCCAGGTAACGTCTTACTGCACCATAATAATGTCCAAGAGCACCATCTTGTTGAAATGTTATTTCCAGATGGCCGAATTCATCTGGATTATCTTCCAGAATTTCAAGAATTAACGGCTCAATTGCATTTTGTAACATCTCCAGTTACACTTCACCGCTTAAATTTGAATTTAGGAAGACAGGACCAACTATGTGGTTTCCCAAAATATCTGCCCAAACATTGACTTTTTATGGAAATTGGGTATGTTGTTCACGAAAGGTGTGAGGATTTGTGTCACTCCAATACCTTACATTTTGTGTATTCACATTCCCATTGAGACAAAAAGTACTTTCGTTACTAAAACAAATTGTTTTTGTGTAATGTGGGTTTTGACTAATTTTATTTGTCATACATTCACAGAATTCGAGTCTTCTGTCGGGGTCATCATCCGAAAGGTGGTGCACCATTTTAACTTGTATAGATGAAATTTATTTTTAACCAACACTCTCTGTACTGTACTTCACAGATAGACGCAACTTTAGTTGAAGAGGAAGTAGGGTTTACTACCATTCCAGCAACTATATCAATTTTTTTATCATTACTAAATGTTGGTCGACCAGATCGTTTGGCATCTTGAACACTACCTGTTGCTTCAAACTTGTGAAGAAGTTCCCTCAAATAAGTTCTCGAGATAGGGCGATCTGGATTTCTCTCATTAAATAAACGTTCCGCTTCATGGAGATTCTTCCTAGATTCACCAATTATTAAGATAGCTGCCACTTTGTCGGCTTGAGTACGTACCATTTTGCCTATGTTAACTCTTAAACGTCTTGTTGAACAATAATAAAATTAAATATTTAAACTATTTAGAAAAACTTTGCAAAGCAACAAATACTATTATATTAAAAACGTCAATTTTTTTGACAACTAACCAAAGGCAGACTGAAAGTCTTCAATATTTAAATATGAAACAATAATTTCGGTATTTATTTAATTTATCCGTCAAAATTAGTTTGAACCCAAACAAAATTAATATAGCTATGTAGCCAATGTCAATGCCTTTCAAACGAGATATCACTTGCCATAAGGTCCTATTAAAAATTATTGGCCAGAGTGGCACTGTGACGTCATCTATTACTATTACGTCACCTGTTACTATTTGTAGAGTTTACAACACTTTATTTTCACCCTCCAAATTTTTTAATGTAAGTGTATCCGTTCAAAAGATACGAGGGGGGAGGGGACTTTTGAATAGCACAGTATATGTTTTGTAGAATAATATTCTAAAGTAGTATCATTAGTGTCAGACACAGTTATATTTCGTTAGTCAGACTAATGACCAAACAGCTCCTAAACATAAAAATTATCAGCCGGGAGTATGAGTGCGAGAACACTATGAATGCGTTTCAGAGCGAGTGAGACGACTATAGTAACTCGGTTCCCCTTCTTTTATATATATTAACTCACAATGTCTCAGCCTAATGTGTATGTGCCCTTCATGCACAACGTATAGTATTCAGTATAGTTCGGATTTGTTGGAGCACATATAACTTAGTAATAGTTGCCTTGATAACATATTTGAAAGTCAGACATGTGAAAATAAATAAAGTTTATTCATTTTTTGGGGAGTTTTAAAGCGTCTGACAAAAGTTTTGGTACATGGAATGTGTCTGGCACTTATGATACTACTTTAGAATATTATTCTACAAAACATATATAGAAATCAGACATACAAATTCAAGTAAAGTAACTCTTATTTTTAGTTACCTTTCTCACCTGATACCTGCCCAGGTGCCCTTAGGCTAGCTCCACAAACACACAGGTATTCAAAGCACACGAGATGCTACTGAGAACCTAACATTTCATCTATTTGAAAATAAGTTATGTCTTACCGCTCTGGTATCTTATTCTATTAGCTTTTCATTTATTAGAATGCTGTTTAAATATTTTCAAGGTTAAGTGTTGAAGCAGGCACAAAATACTAACTACTAACAAAAACTAATTTTAGCTATTAATCACTAAAGCACCAAATATCTTGTAAGTCAATTTTTGTAATGAAAATGTTGTAAGTTGTTATTTGTTTGAACTTTAAAAGAAGAAATTATTCTTTGAGGCTCCAATTTAATTTGGGACACTCTATAACTTCTGCAGTTGATTTTGGACAAACTTTACCAATTAATATAAATAGCAACCTACCTTAGACACATAATTAATACTGGGTGTTTACCAAAAACGATCTACCCCAGATAATTCTAGTTAATTGATTAGATTTGATATTGAGGGGGTGAAAGTGGTTAACAACCCTTATAGCACTCCACTGGTTTATTTTTTCAACATTATTTCGGTCCAATTTGAATAACGGCTTTAAATTCCAAACTTTTAACACCCTGTATCAAAATTCTTCAATTAACGACAGCTGTCTGAGGCAAACCGTTGTCTATCGATTGTAGAAACACCCTGTATATAATTTAATATTGAGTGGGCTACTTTTACAATGACTCACTTTGTATATATATATTAATTTTTCTTTTTTTTTCAAAAATGTTTCTAGAGCTTTCACGGTACAGCTGCTCTCGAGCAACTGATTAGTTCGGAGGAAGAAGAAGAAGAGGAAGATTTAACTTTGTCAGCCGACGAAGGTTTCAGCCCACCGACGCCCAGTCCGTGCGAAATGAGCCCAGCTAGAGCTTCTTTGAGGCACACCTTATGGGAACGACTGCGACATTGAATCCTTTTACCATGATTAGATTTTTAGGATAGAAAGTTGTGTTGGATAAAAATGATATTCGTTATTTATCTATTTTTATTGTTGTTCGTCCACGATTATATCCAGATTTACGTCCGATTGACATAAAAAAATCAGTATTTTTATTAATTTATCTTCTCTCTATCTACTTCTCCATCAGTTCCTCCTTCCTAATTTTTCTCTTTACCATCTAGTCTGTCGTAAACATTACTTAGGTTAATTTGTTTGTTGTAAATAATGGATACTGGTATTAATATCATTTTTATCAGTAATTGTTACCTTACTCCAGACACACCCACCTTTTGTCAGTGGTGAAAATAGATTTTTACGTGCATAGGTACAGTTGGAAGTATTTTTTCTTTTTTTTTTTGGTATGAGAAAATGTTTTTTTCCAAAATTCTCGTTTGAAAATTGATCGGCAAGTCTCGGGAAGTCCAACATTTGTAAGAAGAATAAATAATTTGTTTATCAACGATTTACTTTTATTTTCAATTATTATCGTCTACCGAAATTTCCTGTGATATTTAAAACGAGATAAAAGTCCAATTTTAATCTTTATCCTGTGTATCTTTTAATATTCGGATTGTTTTAATTTAAATAATTTCGGCTCAGGATCTCAGTTACTCGATAAAATTTAAACAGTTTCTTATATAACAACAAACATTGTTTACTGTGATATATAGCTAGTTTTTTCTTAAATATTTATTCTAAAAATGGTTTGAGAAAATGAAGGGAAAATAATACTCAACAGTTTAGTATTTGAAGGAAATGATGACAATTTAATCAAAATATTGTTTCCTTTGAAACTATACAATTCACCTATGCACTTGTGTTTACATTTTTAGTTTAAGTGTATATTATGCATATCATCACATTGTTCATATAATCAAGTATATAATTTATTTAAAAAAAATTGTCCTGTCTAAATTTATGTTTTTTTTAAGAATTTAAAAAACATTTCTTCTCAATCTGTTGAAATCTTGTAGTTGCCCACAGGTATTCTGAATTCTTCCCAGTATTATACAAATATCTGAGATACTGCAGATGTGAAAATTGTTTTTAAATTTTTTTAAACTATTACATGTTTATTATAATTATAAAGGAAAATGTGATTTTATAATCTTGAGATTATTAAGTGTGCAGATGGTTTCTTTTAATATTTATAATCGTTTAGGTTTTTGCTATATATTCTAAAATGCTTGTTATTTAAAAAAAAATTGAAACTGCAACCATCAAAAAAATTATTAAAATATATATTGAATATTGATAAACGATTTTTGTTTTAATTAGTATGTTTTAACTATCCAATGTTTCTGTTAGCGACCTGAAATACTTTAATGTGCTGCTCATGTCATTATTATTATTATTGCTTTACAAAAATAAACTTTACGTTCATTATACCTACTTGTCTGATTCCATCTTTCCATCTACTTACTCATTTACAGGGGTCGTTCGTAAAGATAAGTTGCCTCGAGTAGTGTCAACAAGTTCGGAGGCAACCGTGACAAAAAAGCCTAGAGGAGTAAACCTCGATAAAACAATCCGTAATATACGTTGTTAGCAACCGTGACAATGGATGTATGGCTGCGCGAAAGTCAGTCAGTAACGGTGCTTCCGGGATACCTGGTGACCTCCCGGAGTACCCAGCCTTACTACCACAAGCGGGGCTCTGTGGTGGTGGACATTCAATTCCCTAGCTACTCGTGGGATGTAGTATGGAGTATGCAAGAATAGCGGAACAGGAAGCAGTGAAGGAGTGGAGAGAGAAGGAAATGGAATTTTTGGGAAATCGAGGCTGGTGGAACGAACACCTGATAAGGCGGGAGAGACAAGTGAGTGGAGCGATACTGGGGTGAAAAGGAAAGAGGTATCGCCTCTGGAGAATAAGGAGCAGATGAGGAAACAGAAAGAGAAAGGAAGTGAGGAGTGGGAAAGAGGGAGAGTGTAGAGAGATTGAAGGAGATGGTAAGGCGACTAGAGAAAAGGGTGAAAAGGCTGGAAGAACAGAAGTCGATGGCAGAGCGGCGGGTCAGGGAATTAGAGAGGTTGAGGAGAGATGAAGGTAGGAAGGAGAGGATGCAAACACGATGGGAGGAGGGGAAAAGAGACTGGGATGGATGGATGGATGGAGATTAGAGATAAGGACTGGGATGATGAAAAGAGGGAGGGAATAGTGGTGAAGGTGGGAAATCCAATGTTAGGGGATGAAAAGATAAAAGTGGTATGGGTGACTAAGGAAGACAGTGGAATGGAGAAGGGGATACAGAGGATGTTTAGGGATAGGTACCCGATGCTAGGAGAGAAAGGAGAGGAAATCGAGTGGGTTAAGGAGGTACGCACTACGGAAAGAAAAGGTACAAGGGTGAACGCGGAGGAGTTGATCTGTCGGATCGAGGGTGATTGTAGGGATGAGAGGAAGGAGTTTGTTATGATGAGTCGACTGTTTCAAGAAGTGGGGAGCAAGGTCAGCTTTGGGCTACACAGGCTTGAGCATGTGGAGATGGAGGTGCTGAGGAAGATGATCGCGTGGGTGAGAGCAGATGGGACGGAGGTGGCAATTTATACAGATAGGGAAATGGAAAAGGAGGTCAGGAATGAGGCAGTAATCCTGAAGGATATTGGAGAAGTCGATGATGAGGGGATAGAAAGGATTAAGAAGGGTTTGAGGGAGATGGAAGGAAAGTGGGTGGATAGACTTAGAGTCTCAAGGAACAGGGAGGTGGTTATAGAGGCAAATAAAGGGGTTTAGGTCAGGGGAATTCTGAGGGATGTGGAAAGGGTAACAGGAGCTAGGGCGGTGGAAGCGGGAAGGACAACAAAAACCATTAAGATGTTGGGATAGACCAGTGGATTGAAGATGAAGTAGTGAGGAAGAAAATAGAGGAATTAATTGGGGGAGGGGCAAGGGTGATGATTGTGGTGAGGGAGAGGAACGGCATGAAAATGGCGGTGGTGAGGATGGAATGTGAGAATGCGGAAGCTTTACTAGGAAAGCGGGAGATTAAGCTGGACTTAAATAGGGTAAATATTATAGAGGGGAGAGAGGAGGGCAGAGGTTTTGGATGTAGAGTGAAGGGCCACCAGGTAGCGGGATGTAAGGCAAGGAGAGTGGGGAAGATTAGGGAATGCTGGCTATGTAAGAGCGTGGGGCACATGGCCAGGAACTGTCGGCAAGCTTTCCTTTGTAGGGTATGTGGGGAAAGGGGACACAAGCCAGGGGAGGCAGATTGTAGTAAAATGTTAAGGATGGATGAAAGGTGTTACAGATGGATCTAGTGGAGAGCATGATTGGGAAAGAGAAGGAGGTAGGAGTGATAGAAGGGAGTAGATGACGGAGAGTGTGTGAGGGACCGCTGCCCGCCTTGAAGTATGCTAGGGTAGTGATTCCGAGGCGGGAGTAGCGGCGAGCTTGAGGTGGATTTTGTTGGTAGGCATTCTTTGGGGATGAGTCCAACACTGTCTGGGTACTGGTTAGGAACCATTCGAACATGAGTTTCCCATCTCAGCCCGAAATAAAAAGTGTCAACAAGTTCCATGGCTTCCATTATGTAAATTAAGGAAAAATAAGTGGGTTGAGAGTAGAACGAGTGGAATAATGAGTTGGGAGAAGAGGAAGAGTGGGTTGAGAGAAAGACCAGTGAGTGAGTTGGGAGAATGAGACAGAAATTGAGTTTAGAAAAGAGCGAGTTGATTGAGACTAGAACGAGTTGTTTACGATATGAAGGAGTGAGTTATGAGATGGGACGAGTGGGAAAATGAGTGAGGAGGAGTAAATTAAGAGAAAAATGACTTGGGTAGGAGAAAGAGAACGAGGAAGCTATGCCCAGGAGGACAACAATGAGTTGGAGAAATGCCAGAGTTCAAAACTCGAAAGAAAGGTGAGTTTGTTGTGAAAAATAAGAAGTGGGTTGAGGATGTGGGTAAAGAAAAGAGAAAGGCGTGAGTTGGGATGAGTGATAAAAATGTGACAGATAAAATTGTGTTGGATTAGGAATGCATAAGGAGAGCGAGAGTGAAGTGAGAAAGGATTAAACGGTTGTGTAAAATTCATAAAAGTATTCGATTTATTTTCTGTTTAAAATTTAACAAAAAAATATTAAAAAGTACGTTTTAATTAAAAACTTATAGCTTTTGGTAAAAATAAATTATAGCAACGGCAAATACGGAGCGCGATTAAACTACAACCACTAAAAAATATTTATATAATTTTTAAAACCGAAATTTTTTTACAACCTGCATAAATTTAATATTGAATTAGAATAATCACGCTCCGATCTACGATCGCGTTATTTTTTTTTTTTCGAAAAACAGGCACTTACAATTATATGAAAATAAAAATTTAAACATTCATAAATATTTTTTACGGTTTTCATTTGATAAAATATGAGATTTATAAACGAGGAGGTGTATCTGTCAATACCAAACTACCATTTCGGTTTTGTATCATTAGCACATTTTATCAAAAGCCATTTGAATTACCACATTTTTTCTAGACACAAATTTAGCTACAGCGCCTTATTTAGTAAAAGGTGTTTTTTGGAAAGGTTGACAACTTTTTTAAGTAGAACCCACCTACTGCCATCTATCGACAACGATTCAAATAATTATTTCCATTTTATAGTACGTAGGTGTTGCATAACTAATGCGATCTATCAATTTATAAGATAACTTTTTTTTCAAAAACCGAAATTGTTGTCTAGCTGACGATACATCACCAACAAAAAACAAACAAAAAGACAACAAATGTATATGTACATACAAATAAATAAATCTGATAAAATTATTCAAAGTTATATAAAAAATAATAATATCAATATTGAACAAAAAAAAGGAAAATGAAATAAAACTTAACTAACACAGATCGTGAATTTCGTAAAGCTATTAATTGGTAGAGACAATTTTGTGCTTAAGTTAAATCAAAGCGATTACAGGAAAATATATCATCGGCGATCAAAAATCATTTTTTTTTGGAAAAAAAACGGTCCACAACCTTAAATTTTTTTTTCATGATAGATCACCCTGTAATCGTATTAAGTATCTCTAAGTTAAAACTACCCATGGTAAACAGCGTGAGTAGATTAGAAGAACGAAAAATTCTTGTCCGTTATTGGATTTGTGATGTACGAGCTGTAAAGTACAAAAAAATATAAAACATCTACTTCTACTGTTTCAAATAAAATGCAAAGCTTCAACATTGTTTTAAATGTGTGCTAGTCTTAGCTTTTGCAATGCACTGTACAATATCTCTTATTGATGGAGTTCTAAGAAATCTACAAACATTGAATATAATATGAAGTTAAATAAAACTTATGAAACACCTCCATACTATGGGGCTAGTGGACACACTTATATGCGGGATGTGTGAACAGGAAGATTAAACTGTCAGGCATGACTTATGCGATTGTCCGGAGTTATCGTCAATAAGAGAATGTGGGTTCGGTGAGTCGTTGGCCTACACCAGCCGATATAAAGGAGATGTCTGATAATGACCTGTCCACCTTCCTGGAAAGGAGAAGATGGACGATGACCTAGGAGGACAAGTCCTCGGTAGGGTCAAATGTGGCCTATATGCTGTGAGCCTACACTCACCCTCCCTACTCTACAGATACAGAAGTAGATTATTAGGAAATTTAATAAATATAAACTGTCAAATAAAAATGTTCTCCGGTAAAAAAACGCATCCGGTTATCGCTGGTAAGTGTGTACAAGCCTTAAGGCAAAAGCAAAAAATATGTTAGTTACGAACAAGAATTAGTAAATCATTCTTAAGGTGGGTACACAGTAAAGTACACAGCTTGTTCAATTGAAACCCATCTTTGGTCCAGGAAAAATTTATTGACAAGTACAGTTACAAATAACTACCACAACAATTGAGGCACATATCCCACTGTTTCACCAACCGATGTATACCCTGCTTATAGAATTCTTGTGGCTGCTGCTGGAAGAATTCTTTCACAGCGTCCGACTGAAAACGGTTACCTTTTAACGCCTTTTTTAGTGGCCCAAAGATGTGAAAATCGCAAGGCGATAAATCGGGACTATAGGGTGGATGCTCTAATATCCTCCATTTCTTTCGTTGCAGATTTTCTTTCACACCTTCAGCACACAAAAATTGAATGACCGAACGCTTATCACATTTGGACGGATTATTAACAACAAACGCCATTTCAAAGTCACAATACTTAAAATCGCTGTCAAATATAAACGAAATAAACAGATCAGTGTGACGTTTGCATACACTACTAATGTTGGAAAACGTCAGTTGAATGATTACAATTGTTTCCAAGGCTAACCTGACCAAAGATGGGTTTTAGTTGAACAAGCCTCGTATTTTGACGTATTCTAACGTTAATACATTACTGTATAATTTGCGACGTGGTCGATCCACTGGGTTTGTTTTTTTTAAACCTTTGAGTGTGTACGGTTAACCAGCTGCTCATTGACAGACTTGGATGAAGAAACAATGAACAACTTGACGCCATAAACACCGTTACATTACTCTTTCTGAAAAGTAAATGTGCTAGACCCCTTTTAATCCTCATATCATTTTGTCCAATTTTACGAGAGGAATCTACATGCAAACGTTGTAATTACCCTTAAGGTTCGAGATGCTTATACCATTTTTTGCGCGATCGTATTGAAATAAATTCCGAATAAAACAATTTAAATTTCTTCGAAATGAACGAAATGTCAAAAGTGACATTTATACTTCTCGATCGGCTTAAAATATATTTTGAATTTTGGTGAAATTGTTTTTATGCTATTTATTACTTTTCGACGTCTGAACGGTAAGTAAATCACTTACCGACGTGTTAAACTTAGAAACCAGTAAACACAACCTACCGTCCTGACAACCGATGCTGTAAATAAACAAAAAAGATCAATCGCGCAAAAAAAATTATGGAAATAATAGTAAAAATGTATCCGGACAAATTCAAGTAGATCACCAGCACTGCGAATACCAGCTTTGCATAGAATTTTAATATAGCATCGGTGGTTCAGTGGTAGAATGCTCGCCTTCCACGCGGGCGGCCCGGGTTCGATTCCCGGCCGAGGCATATGAATCGCTGCTTCGTAAACGAGAGAGAGACTCAGGAGAGAGCACACGCAGGCAAGCAAAGCACATAACGAAGCAACGTAACATAACGTAACGTAACGGTCAGATGTTACCTGACGTAAAGAACTAAAGTTCCAATAAACGAAAATATGACGTTGACCGCCCGAGAGGCGTTGATTGGCACACAGTGATTGTAAATAGGTGGCACACGGTCAATCGTCACTATGTGACCCTGTCAGTGAATGTGTTAAACAAGTTCAGACACGATTATGTGACATGTTCCACCACGAATATAACATAGGCATACGATACATTTTTCGGTAAAAACAATGAGCGCACAATAAGAATTTTAAAGGGGGTAAATTCATTTCTTAAAAAATTACAATCTACCGCGGGAGTACGATAAAATTTTCAAGGGGATGAATTAATTTCTTAAAAAAAAGTAAATTCGTCATGGGCCTATAAATTTGTATAAATTTCCTTCCATCAAAGACGTACGATAACATTTTTAAAAGGGGGTGAATTTACAAAAATAATTCGATAACCTAATAAACAAACAAAAATATGACGATGACCGCCCGAGAGGCGTTGATTGGCACACAGTGATTGTAAATAGGTGACACACGGTCAATCGCCACTGTGTGCCCCTGGCAGTGAATGTATTAAGGACACATGCATTAAAAAAATGACACACATTTCAACAAAACACACAAATCTTACCATTTAGTCGCTCAAGACCGGTAGCATAGACCCATAGAAAAAAATTATATTAGATTTAACGGTAAAAATGGTAAAAATATTTAATTTACTTACAGTTCGACGTTGTGAATGGTCGACGTCGGACAGCTGTCGTTTACTTTGACGTGGCAGTGCTTGTGACATTTGATCAAACAATCCCGACACTCGTAACCTTGTTTACCGAATCTTCTAGCTATGTTCTTACCGCAAACTTGGCATACGGTACCGCTGGAGAAAAAAAATGTAATCACCGCTTAAAACTTTAGAGGGAAATTCAAATCTTACCCTTGTAGATGTTTGGCGACGAACGTATGGTCGTTGTAGATGTGAAGTTTGGTTCCTTTTTTCCGCCATTTTGATTTTTGTGCTAACGATAACGGTACTAGATAGTGTTTCTTGATACCGTTTTCTATAGTTTCTAGTACCAAAGTACTAGCTTCGTTTATGTAGGTTCTCGTTGAAGCGCTGCTCATTCCTGAAGCTTCCGATAGACTGGATCTTCTGGAAGTTTCGTCCATGGAACGTTGACCGGGTACATTTAAGCGGTAACTTTCTTCGTGTCGACCTCTATCGGCTGAAATTGATCGATTTAGAGAATCGTCGCGTCCGACGTCGTTTTCAGGACCGGCTGATTTCGATCTGTTGATGGATTTTCCCAATCGTCTTTTTATTGTACCGAAAAAGTCTCTTCGCTTTCTCGGTCTTCCTCGATAATCGTATGGTTGAGTTTCGTTTTGTGTCGGGGTCGAGCTGGTGTAAGAAATTTCTCCAGGCTAAAAAAAAATATCATTAAAATAACAATTTTTTGGTATTTAAGAAATATTTTTAGTAAAAAACATAAAAAAGAAGCCGAACCTTAGATTCTGCACTATCGTTAATCGCATCCTTACTTTCGCCGTTAGCTGTACCATTATTGGTTTCACTGGGTAACTTTCCGTTGCTTTCTTGAATTTCCTCTACTCCACTGTCGTTTAACTCATTTTCTTTTGGATTTACCTCGATAGTTTCTATCTCTTTCCAAGCACCGTTATTTAATTCAACCTTGGGTTAGTTGAAAAAGAAAAGAAAAACAAAAATGCACACAATAGTTAAACAATTTAAAAAAAACTGGATGGACTTTTTTGAAGCTTCTTTAGATTTATAGTAAAAAGAAGAAGTATTGTGACAGCTGACGTTGACAGAGTTGAATTTGACATTGAATATTTTGTTATTTTTTCACCACATGTAGTTTTTCAAAAAAAATGGGAGAGGAATATTGATTAAAGTCTAGGAAAATCCATCCAGTTTAATCGTTAGATGTTAAAAACACTAAAAACCGAAAAGTTAAACTTGATGATGGTATTCTTACCTTCACTAGCCTTTGGGAGGGTTGCTAAAATGACAACAAAACAACAGGTTAAAAAAACTGGTAGACATGCACATTAGAGGTGGATAGACATTTGAAATTCAACATAATCTACAGTTTAAACTTGAAATTTTACAAAATTTTCAGCTTAAGCATAAAATTTAAACAAATTTTCAGCTTTAACTTAAAACTTAAGCAAAATTTCAGCTTAACTTTAAAGATTCGTCCAAATGATCAGATAAAACTTGAAATTCTATAAAATTTACAATTTAAGCTTGAAACTTGACCAAATTTAAAAATTCAACCAAATTTTCAGCTTAAACTTAAAAATTCGTCCGAATGATCGGATGAAACTTGAAATTCGATCAGATTTACAATTTAAACTTGAAATTTAACCAAATTTTCAGCTTAAATTTAAAAATTCAACCAAATGATCAGATAAAACTGGAAATTCTATGAAATTTAAACTTTAAATTTAACCAAATTTTCAGCTTAAGTTTGAAAATTCAACTAAATTTTCAGCATTAATTTGAAAATTCAACCAAATTTTCAGATTAAATTCATCCAAATGATCAGATACAACTTGAAATTAGATAAAATCTTCAATTTCAACTTAAAATTTAACCAAATTTTCAGATTAAAATTAAAAATTCGTCTGAATTTCTCAGATAAAACTTGAAATTATATAAAATTTGCAATTTAAACTTGAAATTTAACCAAATATTTAGCTTAAATTTAAAAATTCAACCAAATTTTCAGCTTAAATTTGGAAATTCAACCAAATTTTCAGCTTAAATTTGTCCAAATGATCAGATACAACCTGAAATTCGACAACATCTACAATTTCAACTTAAAATTGAACCAAATTTTCAGCTTGAATTTAAAAATTCAACCAAACTCTCAGCTTAAACTAAAAAAATCGTCCGAATGATCAGATAAAAGTTAACCAAATATTCAGCTCAAATTTAAACATTCAAGCAAATTTTCAGCTCAAACTTTAAAATTCAACGAAATTTTCAGCTTAAATTTGAAAATTCAACCAAATTTTCACTACAAACTTGAACATTCAACAAAATTTTCAGCTTAAATTCGTCCAAATGATCAGATACAACTTGAAATTCGACAAAATCTACAATTTTAACTTAAAATTTAACCAAATTTTCAGCTTAAATTTAAACACTCAAGCAAATTTTCAGCTCAAATTTAAAAATTCAACCAAATTTACAGCTCAAACTTTAAAATTCAACCAAATTTTCAGCTTAAATTTGAAAATTCAACCAAATTTTCAGCTTAAATTTGTTAATTCAACCAAATTTTCAGCTTAAATTTGTAAATTCAACCAAATTTTCACTTTAAACTTTAACATTCAACAAAATGTTCAGCTTAAATTCGTCCAAATGATCAGATACAACTTGAAATTCGACAAAATCTACAATTTCAACTTAAAATTTAACCAAATTTTCAGCTTAAATTTAAACATTCAAGCAAATGATCAGTTAACACTTCAAAATTCAACAAAAAAAGTGACCCGAAGACAAATTTTACGAGGAAGAGTGGGTGAGCCGTAAAATGGGAGTAGATTTATAATTAAGGATAAATAATTAGTAAATTTCATCAATAAGAGGTGTTTTTAATTAAAAACCGTTTAAGGGGTTGATGTAAAAAAATACTCACCCTTTGCATGCTGTGAATAACCAGAGTATTCGTATTCGTATTAATCTTACTTCTATCTAAGTCTCTATAACCCGTTTCGGGCAAATGATTGCCATTTGTAAGGGAATCTGCAAAAAACCAACCAGCATTTAAAAACGAATGTCTCAATAGCCATCAATCGTGAGTTACGTTATGATTGTCTTTCTTACCATTTTGGAACGTTAAAGTAGTAGTATTAGTAGGACTAATTTTATTCTGAGTAGGAGAAGGCGTCCTTAACGTCTCTTTAATTTTATAAGGTTGGCTGCCGCTTATATTTGGTATGTCAGCACCCTCTATGAATAAAAACTGGAAAAAAAAACGTAAAGATAATATTATTTTTAATGAAGGAAATAATCAATAAACTTGTCTGTGTGTTAGATCTGGCGTTAAGACCACGAAAAAAATGATTCAGCGGTTGCGTAAAGTTTGTGTCATGAGATAAAAATAGTCATGTCTATGCAAATATTGTTGTAATGGTTTTAAAAGATAAAAAATTTGAATTATATTTACAAGAGTTGTGTTTTATGAATGTTTAAAAGGACATGCAATATTTTTGTTTGGAATTTCCAGTTTAAAAAGGGAATTGCTTCAGTTTAAACTGGGAATTTAAATAAATCCAAAGCTTAAACTTGGAAATTCAACCCAATTTTCAGTTAAAGCTTCAAATTTTACAAAACTCACTGTTTAAACTTAGAAATTCAACCAAAATTTCGGCATAACCTTGAAAAATCAACAAAATAATCAGTTAAAACTTTAATTTCGACAATAATTACAGTTTAAACTTCAAATGCAAAAAAAATTTCAGCTAAAACTTGAAAACGCAACCAAATTTTCAGCTTAAACTTGAAAATTCAACAAAACGCTTAAAGCTTAAACTTAAAAATTTAACAAAAATTCAAGTTTAAACTTGAAAATTCAACCAAATTTTCGGCTTAAACTAGAAAAATCCACAAAATAATCAGTTTAAACTTCAATTTCGACAATAATTACAGTTTAAACTTGAAATGCAACAAAATTTTCAGCTATAACTTGAAAATGCAACCAAATTTTCAGCTTAAACTTGAAAATTCAACCAAATTTTCAGCCCAAACTTAAAAATTCATCAAAATTTCAAGTTTAATCTAGAAAATTCAACCAAATTTACGGAAAATTTATCCAAATTTTCAGCTGAAACTTTAAAAATCAACAAAATAATCAGTTAAAACTTCAATTTCGACAATAATTACAGTTTAAACTTGAAAATGCAACCAAATTGCTAGCTTAACTGGAAAATTCGACAAAATTTTCAGCAAAAACTTGAAAATTCAACAAAATTTTAAGTTTCAACTTGAAAATTCAACCAAATTTTAAAATTTTACTTGAAAATTCAACCAAATTTTCAGCTTAAACTAAAAATTTAAGAAAATCTAATGTTTAAAATCAACAAAATCCACAGTTTAAACTAGCAAATTCCACAAAATTTTCAGCTTAAACTTGGAAATTAAAAAAAAAATTTCACTTTAAACTTAAAATTCCACAAAATTTTCAGCTTAAACTTAAAAATTCAACAAAATTTTCACTTTAAACTTAAAAATTCAACAAAATTTCCACTTTAAACTTGAAAATTCAACAAAATTTCCACTTTAAACTTGAAAATTCAACCAAATTTCCCACTTGAGTACAAAACAAAAATAAAAAGACAATTACCTCTACAGTTAAAGTTCCAGACACTGGATCGCTCTCGTACGGTCGACTTTGCAAAGAAATAATCTGCCTTTGAGATGGATTTACCAAAAGTTCTTCTACTCCTACTATTCCCAAACCTAAGAATCTGTTCGGTTTCACAGCGTGATCGTATATTTCGAAAAGCAGCTCAGCTGTACTAGGCGACAGATCGCTGTAACAACAAAAACCACTCATAAACACTGTTCCAGTCCAACCTAACATATAAACAATAGAAAATACGACTGCGCATGCGTGACTGTCACCTTTCAACTGTCACATAGAGACTTACAATAAAAAGTGTTCTTCCCATTGTGGGGAATCTGTATTCTTTGCAACGGCAGTTTGGTTCTTCTGCGGTGGCTCGTCCATTTCCACCACGCAATATGGTTCCGCGCAGCCTTGTGTAGCTCCCAACTGCGCAGCTCGTACCACTTTCACTAATAGTCGTTTTTCTCCTGGAATTTGCCGTGCACCTGCAGTTAAGTGATTGGGGGTTGAACTGTATGTAGGGCTGATGTTTCCCTGGAATTAAAAACATAAAATGATCATCACGAAAATCACATACACGTTTTTATGACTCACCATGCCCATGCTATCATAATGTACGGGTAAAATTTGTCCTGGCAATGCCACATGTCTCACCAGTCTCGGACAAGTCGGGTACTGGGATAAGTTGAAATCTACTTCTGTATTTCTAAGAGCGTCGGTCAGAATTTCTCTGAAATTTTCACAGTTATATTATTAGACATTTTCAACTATAAGAGAAGATGGTGCGTTAACACATGATTCGAGTATGCCCTGGTCCATATCCGGCTCGAAGGACCAAAAAAATAAGTGGAACTGATTTATTTAAAAGAGTATATCCGGCACGAAGGACCAGCGCATATTTTGACCCTATCCTAAACTATGCTCTGGTCCATATCGGGCTCGAAGGACCAAAAAAATAAGTCGAACTGATTTATTTGAAAGAGTATATCCGGCTCGAAGGACCAGAGCATATTTTGACCTCATCCTAAGCTATTTACTTACATTATTACTTCCTGTAAGTGCGATTCGTCCAGATTATTTTTAATATTCCCAACAGGAGCGAGTGCGATTTTGATTTCCGGCCATCCGTCACATTTGACGTTAGCTCGGAGTTTCTCAGATACGCAGAAAATGTTCAGTCTCCCTCTGAAACGGTTGACGTTCACGCGATAATGCGACGTTTCGTTTTTGTCGCCCTTTTGCCTGAAACTCTTCAGTTGAAATGCCGGAGTGGATTCGCAATCGCAAGTTATTGTCTATAACGAGATTTTAAAAAAAAACTGTTATAATTGTTGGGGCATGCTGTATATTTTCACAATTAAATATAGAGTTTCAATTGACAAGGTTTAATTTTGTAATTACGTCATAATTATGGGTACGTATTTTTAGGTGTTCATGGTCACTTCTTTTTATTGAGCATGACCAAAGTCGAATCATTGTTAAAGCTATTAACATTAATAATGCGTGGTGATTTAAATTTGTCATCTATCTTAGTTTTTTTTAATAATCAATCTACGTCTAAAATTGAGATGAAAAAGATATTTTTTTCTTGAACACCAAACTTTATTACTGTCTACTGATGAACGATATATGAGGAATTGTGATTTAATCACTGTTATCTCATATAACGATCAAAATTTGTACAAAAACGTGAGCACGGAGTTAAAACCATAGATATACTACATATAGAGGACAGTGGCGACTCGTGAACTTTTTAAGAGAGGAGGCTGGACATAAAAATATACTCTACTCAACCAGTTAATTTAACCTTTGCGCAGCGACCGTACCAGCTACTTCAATGACCAGATTAATTGTTGCCCAGCAACAATTAGATAGAGTTTCTCTTGCCAAACATTTTTTTTTGTTCTCATAATTCATTATGTAGTGCTATTTTATCAAAAAATTTATATTTTAGAACTAAGTTATCTAAAAGTGTATTGGAAAACTCTTTTGAAAAACATTCGAAAGAGCTTTTATTCGTCAAGACGAAAAACCTCAATTCATGTAAATCGGAAAATCGAATCTCAATTTGACCTTCAATAGTATCTAAAATTTCATAAAAAAATTGTTTTTCTAATTTTGACATATAAAGTGACACTTTTTAAAACTGATGGACATTATGAAACGTCTTACTTGTTGTAACTAGTTGCATAAAGTAAAATTTTATGCAATTGGTGACGAAAAATGTATTTCAAAATTAGTGACAAAAATAATTATTCTATTTATTAAACTGTTATAATACAAGTTACAAACATAAATTATAAATTAATTATTATAAATATTGATAACACAATTATTGCAATTATTCAAATTAATTCCAGACGACATATTTTTTTCATTTCTCGAACTTGCTGTTATTTGGGAAGCGGCGTACATTGCATTAGATGTTTCACCAAATATTTCTTGCGCTATAAGTTTCCGCAACAGAGGTAGATTTCCAACCTCCATGCCTCTTTAATTTTAAAATATCAGCGCCACTGTCTGCTAGGAAAGTGGCAGAGCTTCTTCTGAAGCAGTGGCCAGTATATAGAACAGGATTTGAAAGACCAAGAAATTCTGCAATAACTTTTGGCAGACTGCTAAATGTGTTAATTTCCACAGGATTTCTGGTACATTTTCCATTCGCATATTTTACAAAAAATCTGCTGTGTTTAAGAACCTGGGGATGCAGCTTAATATATTTTCTTAATATTTCAACAAGATTCGAATTTTCAATGTCTCCAGTGGTAATTGCAAACTGCCGTATAACTTTTGTTTTTGAAGGTGGGATAACAACACGAAAATGGCTTCCTTCCTCTACAACATTTTCAACTGGAAGAAATGTTAATTCTGCTTTTCTGCATGCTCCTGCCATTCCAATTATCATTGCAACCTTAGCCATTAAGTATTCTTTATCATCATCAAAATTTGGCAAAATCTTCTTTAATAAAAACTTTTGACGTTTTAGCACTGTATCCGTCCGCTTGCCTTTTAACATATGCTACCAAATTTGTTTATTTTTTAATATCAATATTCCTTTTCAGATTTAGTTCAGACCTTAACATTGAGTAAAGTGTCCATAATGTGGAAACTTTTAGATCTTTCTTACCCTCAAAATATGCAAGTAAAACTTTCTCATTAACATGTTTAATTTTCTTCTCATCACACCACGAAACAAATTTTTCGTATGCCAAATCATAAACTGTGTTTGACTTTTTGGGAATTACTGATAATAGAGCATTTACCTGCTGCCTCTTCAATATCGCTTGGTAGCTCTTCAGAACTTGAATCACTCATTTTAAAAAAATAAAACTAAAAATATATCAATCTCGCTAAAAACCTTCCGTCTAGACTTTTTTACAAAATGTCAAACTGACAACTAACATGAAGTAACAGCAACAAACTAAATTTATGTTTTCCAAATTTTTATCAATTATATTAAATTTTATTTTTTTATTACTTTCTTCAAAATTAGAAAAAAATCTTGTATGCAATACGTTACGAAATGAAATTTTGTGTAACTTGTGAGTTTTTGAGTTTTTGC
>CAJUYH010000618.1:0-61523 GCA_910591685.1 Galerucella tenella
CCCGAAATAATCAACTGTTTTTTCAACGAACTTATCGAACTAATATATACAAATCTTCACCTCTACAGTTTCTAATTGAAAATTATTCTAATATAGAAAAAGCTGTTGACATTTTAAACTGCAGCCAATCGTCAATTAGACGTTATTGTTTAGAAACCTAAATCTATCTTAGATGCGAAACAGCTTTTAATATTTTTTTTCTCTTTTATTCTATATTTTGATTCCAATCGGTGCTAGTTCAATTTTTGATATATGTGTAGTTTGAGCATACATAATTATTGTAATGTTTTCTTATATATTGTGATAGTTTTTTTTTTGTAAATTATCGTATGTCATTTTTCTAACTACTACTAACCTTATCCTGTAAATTGGGTATCTCCCGTAGGATATTGTAAATAAATAAATAATTATGACACAGGTAGAGTGGTTATCATGACGGAAATTGGTGTGTGTCCAAAATTTCTGCACAATTTGGATTTGTCCATAATTCCCAGGTTCCTAGAATTTATCTATATTTCAAATTTTCTTAGCATTTAAAAAAGGTTTATTAAAACACCAGGTCAAACCACCGTATTCTATAAACTTATTCTCATGCTACACTAGTGCCAATTTGGTCATCTACTTCATAGTAGGTACTCACTAGTCACTTCACTAGTGTTATTTATCTTTAAACTATTTTGAACCATTAAAACGCTCGAATAGTTGCAAAATTATAATTTCCCAATCATCCATCAGTCGTTCAGTCGCTCATTAACGAAGCATATTACTCTACAATTTCTCTCGCTAATGTTGCTTCATTCAGACCTTCCAAATCGCATGCAGTTTGTTATGATAAATGTATTTACGCCTGCAGAGTTTGAGGTCTCCTCTTGAGTCCCGCAAGGTTATATCTTAGTACCGCTATTTTTTTACGTTTGTATAAATGCACTTGTGAAATGGTGTGAATATCTTCCAATAAATCCAGGATGTTAATGCAACGTCATTTCCCTTGGTCTTAAGACTGATTAGGTCAAGTTAATGTATCGGGGTCACAGTTAACTCTGCTATTTGATTTGACAAACAAATGGATACCATTTTTTCAATTAAACTCATATCGAAAACCATATTTCATAATTTTATAAGGTCAAAGTTAGAATATACGTGTTCTGTGGAGTGTGGTGCACCCTTCAATTGACCCATCGCATTGTTTCAGAATGTTCCACTTGTAGTTTAGTTCACGCAATGAATTGCGGATGATATATAGAGGCTGAACACCCCAAAGGCAGTAACGTCGCTTTTTCCAGATTTCTAAGTCATTTTTAGTTCTGAGTTGACCATTCCTAATATACTCTTATTTAATAATTTCAGATATGTCCTGCACTCCAATTATTTTGAGGTCGTCTTTCATCTTTTGCCAACAAGTAATCCTTGGCATACCTCTTCTTTTTGTATCACTGGACTTCCAGTCTAATATAGAATAAACTATTTCATCATCTCTAACTTGCGAATTTTAATGATTATTTTTTTCACTTGTCAAAATCTGACATTTTGGTGTTTTTAAGCAATAGCAATACATTATTCTAGCCAATCATTCGGTATTATACTTCCTCATCGATAATACCTTGTTTACATTGAAAACTCAAAATTTTACTTTGAATTTGTCATTATTGACAACTAAAAGTGTTTCGAAGTTTATTGAAAAATGAACACAAACCGTTTCAGTGCCAAGAGAATATTGAACATTCAATACAAAATTTTAAATTGTTAAAAGAGTAATCTTACCAAATACAATTCGCTCTACAAATTTTATCAGATAATTTTCTATTTTCCTCACTCAAACTTCTTTATTTGGGGCAAAAACATTCAAGCATACCGAATTTAAATAAAATCCCTCGTCCTAACGGACTCGTGATTTTATCAATTGGTTTGTTTTCATATTTTTGCCAAATAAACAAGTTTTCATGGAAAAGAAAAAATTTTCGATAAAATTTGAATCTCTCGTGGTATTTACCTTTGATAATTATTTTGATATGTGAAATATCATCGTCAGAATGAGAGAAGTTACATTTGTTGTGATACCTACTTGATGTTTAACATTCTGGCTAGACCAAATGGTGATTATGGACTTAATACTACAGATATTGAAGCTTAGGTATTTTTGCTATTAAGATATACTGAAAAACAAAGGATAACTATATCTGCGGATCTTTACAATTCTTACCTAAGAAGACAATTGAATAGTGGAGAGCTCCCTCGATTTATTTGTCCATTGGCGACATATTGTGGAAGACACTTAAGAAGTCTACAATATGAAGTCAGAAGGATCTAGGGAATTCTCCACTATTTAATTGACTTTTTAAGTAACAATTGTAAAGATTAGCAGATATAGTTTTCCTTGGTTTTGTATATCATTGGGAAAAAGATTTTCATGACATCTCCATAAGGCTAATAATATCTAAGCTGTAATCCTGTTTAAGAAAAAAACAAGGAACGTCCTTGTACTTATTTCTTTGTGGTAGTAAAGCAGAAGCCGAGAGGCGGTACAGTATAATATAACTACGGCGGCAACTTCTATTACTCTCTCCGCCTAAGAATCCCGGACTAATTGATGAACTGCTCACAGTGCTCACCCTACTTGATTAGCACTTAAACAAGGAGAAAATCCAAGTTCGCTCTTCGCCGCAGATAATATTAACTCTATAGACTCTGAACAGGATTACAGGATTACATGACCCATTTTGTAATTAGTTTACAAATAAACAACACCGAAGAAGCGTGCTCTATGAAATTTTCAAGAGTTTGTTTCGGACACCCGCGTAAGAACGAACCACTTTTAATCACTTTTAAACCGAGAGTTAAGGTATAAAATAAACTAGTCAACATACATTGTATAGGTAATCGATCTAGGAAGTAAAAAATAATGCTTTATTCAAGAATAAGAAATAGCGAGAAAATTAATGTAATTGTGGTAAAAGCGTTGAAGGTGAAAGCATTTGTCCAAGACTATTTGATGTTTTAACATTTTACGTGTGCTTCTTCAAGTATAATGACGTACATTATTCACTATTGAAAAATAGGTGTGGATAATAAAAATGGCACATGATACATAATTATATTGAAGATTATTTATACAAACGACACAATATATCAAATAAAAATTTTCGCCGCGATTGGGATTTGATCCCATGTCTAAAATTCCTCGCTTTTCCAAGTCAGAGCGGTAAATCATGAGGCTATGGAGATATCATTTATTATAGTATCAAGATATTGTGTATAGGTGTAAGAGTGGATCGTTTTATCGTTTTTTATCTGGTGTGTATGATGTATGCTGAGCTGACGACTAAAATCTCTTTCCTACAAGGTGCCACACGGCCCCCTATCTTATTTTCGAGGAGGTGCATATAATTCAAAGGGGTGCTGGGGGGTTTAATATTTTCTAATTCGACCTGTTTCAGGTTTTTTTTTCTAAAATTATAATTTATGTTGAAACTAAAAAAAATTAAATGTATGAATTATTATAATTTTTTATTTAATTGGAATTATTTTATAGTCATCGGTCCTTGAAAAGTGTGCGAATTAATTTGAGCGTTTAAAGTGGGTAAAAATCGTATTCAAAGGTTGCGTTACAAATAAACAAAATAAACACACCTAGGTGCAAAAAACTTAATATAATCATAATTTTTATCCAAAAAACACGATCTCCGAGAACAAACAGTAAGTGAAGCGAGTGTCATTACTTCATAAGTCTGGTAATCACATTGGCAATGATTGAATGATTCTGTTCAATTTTATCATCTTCCTTGGACTTTTTAATGACTAAATCTCTTTAATACAACTACTCAACAATTGAACATCATTTCAAGAATTACTTACTAGCATTCATCTCATTCGAATACGTCATAAATCTCATGAAAAACTTCATCAACATCCATAGACAGACAATCAATCAGATTGGCCTTAATGTGCTTGCCCGCAGAAACGATACAGTTGTAAAAATAGTTACTGCGTACAGGGACGTAGCCAGAGAAATTTGAATAATTACAGCAACATCTATCTAGTTGTTAATTTTCTTAAAAATGTTACGTTTTGACAATGAAAATATCAATTGTATTATATATAATAACTTTCTTTGTTTAAATAATTACGGTTGTTGGAAGATACAAACGTCACTCCTTAAATATTTAAATAAATGCATTGAGCAAGAGAGAATGCTTAATAGGAGTTTAGTGGTTAAATAGATTACCTGAATTGTATTTTTCAATCTCAAGAGAGAGAAGTAAGTTGGGCACTCGATACTTGAAATAAATTTTAAAATTTGGTCCAATGTAAATTGAATCCTCGACATCTGCATTGAACTAAAATTTTAGAATTTTGGAATGCCCATTCTCGATACGTTAGATGTAGGAAAGTGTTTTGTATGAAATTAACGATAAATTCAATTACAGCATCTTATACAGGGTAGCGAGAAAGTCTGGCACCAAGTCATTTCCTTTGAAAATAATTAACATATTATTATCAAATTTTGGGGCTGTAAACGGTATTGGGTATTGTATTCTTCGTTTTTTTGGCAGTTCCTCTTAAAAACGAATAATACAATACTGTTCATGACCTTAAAATTTGATAATTATTTCAACTTTCTCGCTACCCTGTATACAGGGTGTTTCTTAAGTAATCTAAAATATTATATGGGGCTCTTCGTTACTCAATTTTAAGACGAAAAGTTCATATAAACATGTAGGTGTTGTCGTTTATGAGATACAGGGTGTTGAATTTATTGTAATAAGTCAGTTCTGATTGTACGTGAAATTAATTTTTCCCGGTGACGCTACTGGTTTTTAGAAGTAATACGCAAAAACATGCTTATTCTAAGTGGCCTTTGTAGCAACGTTGACAAGTGTCAAATTTGAAAACCAACGCAAAAATCGTACATTTTTATTTGATTGACTCTGTGTTCAGTTAATAACTATGCCAGTATTTACTAATGTTGAAATAGCTAATATGCATTTTTTGTACGGATTAGCGAATGGTAATGCCTTAGAAGCTAGACGTACGTATGCCCAGCGTTATCCAAATAATCGTTTACCATGTTCAGATACGTTTACTAAGTTACATATTCGTTTACAAGAAACTGGAACTTTTGCTAAATCGAAGAATATTATTGGACGACCCAGAACTGTGAGAAATCCCCAATTGGAAAACCAGATTCTTCAAATTATTGATCAACATCCAGAAACGAGTACAAGAAAAGTTGCAGATGAAGTAAATGTTAGTAACAAAACTGTTTGGAATATTCTAAAAGATAATTTATTGTATCCATATCACGTTCAACGTGTTCAACATTTGTTACCTACTGACTATCCATTACGCATACAGTATTGTCAATGGATTTTACGTGAAATCGCGAACAATCCGAATTTTGTTGCCAATATTCTATTTACGGATGAAGCCAACTTTTCTAGACATGGGATTATGAATTTTCATAATGACCACATATGGGCAGATGTAAATCCACGTACCATAAGTGTAAAACGATTTCAACAAACATTTTCGGTCAATGTTTGGCTTGGCATCATCGATGATTATTTAATTGGACCATTTTTCCTTCCTGTACGGTTAACCGGTGAGACATACCAACATTTTCTAGAAAATGAACTTCCATTTCTTTTGGAAGATGTACCTATTATTATTAGAAGGCGCATGTGGTTCATGCATGACGGAGCTCCTCCACATTTTTCAGTGATTGTACGCGAGTTTTTAAATAATGTTTTTTCAAACCATTGGATCGGACGAGGATCTCCACACCCGTGGCCCCCTAGATCACCTGGACACAATCCTCTGGATTTTTGTGTGTGGGGATATTTGAAATCGCTTGTTTACACAACACTGATATTAAACGTACAAGATCTTCAAAATCGTATCATAGACGGCTGTAATGTTATTCGTAACAATCCTGGTATCTTCGAACGTATTCGACAATCCATTAGACATCGAGCGGATGCTTGCATTTTAGCTGGAGGTGGACATTTTGAACATTTGCTCTGAAATGTATTATTTTTTCTTTATGTTTAACACATGTTGCTTGTAATAAAATAATAAAAAAATATAAATCAGTAGCGTCACCAAGAAAAATTAATTTCACGTACAACACCCTGTATCTCATAAACGACAACACCTATCACACATGTTTATATGAACTTTTCGTCTTAAAATTGAGTAACGAAGCGCCCCATATAATATTTTAGATTACTCAAGAAACACCCTGTATATCAGCACTACAGGCCTATCTGGCACTTGACTTCGAGATCTTTCACTCTCTTTTTCCATTTCTCTCTGTTCCTCGGCTCGTTGTCTCAGTCCCTACCTCCCACTGTTCTCAGGTCTCCCCTAACCTCCTCAAACCATTTTTTCCTTGGTCTGCTTCTTCTCTTTTCACCACCTTCTCCACTTGAGACTCAAATAAAGCGAAAAACAAAAAAGAAGGGAATGAGAAGATAAAGAAGACTGGTTAAGTGTTGGAGGAGGTATAATGAAGAGGATAAAAAAGAGATGTGAGAGAAGCATTTTTTTATGCAAATAATAAAATGCTATGGTTGACGTCCTAGCAATTTAAATAATATAAAAACATTTTCGCCCTGCATATTAGAATTCCAATGATTTCTGTATGTATATCTCTTTCATTTCCGAAATGTGGAAAGCTAATCTTAATTTGACCTCATTTTTAGTCAACTTTGTACCTATAAAAATAAAAGTCAATCTACACAATAAGTAAACAGATGTGTATTTGATGAATTAGATGATCAAGAATAAAGCATCTGTATGTTGTGATATGTTCAAAAGATCTACTTTTGAAACGTATGCTAGTCTGACCAACATTACATAGACTTAAAATATGAGTAGTGGTCTCGTTTTATACCTAAGATGCTAGATACGTACCTGGCGGTACAACATAAGTATGACAAGTAACCATTACCTAGCTATGTTGCGCAATAAAAACTGCAAACAAGGTGATAATTTTCTAATGCTCTCAATTGACACAATAACATACTAGTACGTATTTACCCTATAAGGAAACCGGCCTCCAGACTTACAAATCTTGTACTCAGATACAGAAATATACTCCAACGAAAATGATGTACAATAATGAGAATTGGAACAGATAAACTTCGTATTTCTCACCTGTTTAAACAAGGCTTGATTTCAAAAATTAGTAGAATAAAAAGAAGGGTGAAAATTAGAACTTAACAGAACAAAATCAAAACATATTGGAAAACTACAGCACTTACTTCAATTGAATACGTACTTAGACCACAGAGAAAATAAAAAAAAAACACGAGGAATTGTAATGTCGATTTAGAATAGACAGAAGCATAAAGGATTTGATATTCGTCACAAGATATGGAGATATTTATAATAATGAAGAAGCACGAAATAATAGTTCCATGAATTTAGGGTAAATATTCCATAAATTCGCCATAGCCTGTTCTACATCTATGCCAATTTTTATATAAATCAAGTAAGCTCGTCGAGAAGCAACCTGTATTAAGTTTATTAAGAAGAGACAAAAAAATTATTTCATTGTCAGCTTCTTAATACTGCACACACAGTTGATAGAAATTGCAAAGTATATTCCTGCAAATATAATTTGTAAATCTCAATGTCAAACTGCGATATCATACTTTATTAGTAAACATAAAACAGAGTAATATATATATTTATATATTTCTATTCATTCAACAAACCTCAGTACTAAAACACATTTTGCCAGTTCAAGTTTCCCATTAAACTACTTTCAAAGAAATAATATATCGTTTTGTAACGTAATATACATTCAAGTTTTGAATTACGGTTATCTTATCACAAATAATATAAATAGCATGAAGCATTTTTAACCGCACCTGCCAATGAAATATGAACTATCAACGTATAATACAAAGTTATAAAAATAACAATTCTATACACTTTATATATTTAATGTAAAGTGTTAAGAAGACATCCGGCTATTTCTAGGTCATTCTGTATAGCTTTTTTTTTGTTATTTTAACTTTTTTTCAACCGTTTGCTTTTTACGTATCTAATAATAAAAGTGACTTTGCTTTAACCCACTTACACTTCATTTGACTAAAACATCAAGTCACGAACTTGGAACAATTATTCTCAATAAAGATTCATACTATGACTCACCTAGCCAGTGTTTATCAACCATCGCTTTTACTCACCTGCAAAAGAAAAGAAAAACAATAGAATTATTGTGGGATTAAAACGTGTACATGTAGTGTGGACAAGCGAAAAAAAAAGTAAATAGTAATGGGTGGATGAAGTTCGAGCTTTAAGCAGTTTTTTTTATCACGTATCCTGTAAACATTATGTCACGCTATACGCAAATTTGAGATAAATTAACATGTATAATTTCAATCACCATTTGGAATAATTTAAAAGCCAGAAATAAGATATGAGTTATTTTACTACAAAATTTCGAACACTTTGTCGTTTTGTGTCTATAAAAATCAAACACCAATCCAAAAATAAATTGTTGTTTGGCATATTCCTCTGCCGTAAACGTAATGTCTACTTTCATAGTAAAACATATCGTGATGCAAGGCAATACTTCTATATGTTATTGAAACTATCAGCAAAGCTAGAAACATTCATTCTGAAAGGAGAGCTGCAGTGTCTATTATACTACTGCAAAGGAGAGCCGAGCAATAATCAATTTCCTGTTCAACGCGGTATAAAGCTGGAACTCTGATCAGAATCGAATCGTTTGACGTCACGCTTTCGTAAACATCATTCGACATTTTGTATATTGTTCGAATTTCCATAGTATTTGACAGTTTTGCATCTAGAACTCAAATCATAATTTTTCATTCCATTGGAACATTAACAAATATCTTGTCCGTAGTTTTTAATGACGTATTCTTCCATTGTGGAACCTCTCACTATCGACACAAATTAAAACTTATGACTTATGACACAAAATAATGTAAATTATATCCCAAAATAAACGTACCACTTACATGCTGTCAAGCTTTTTAAATGTTTACGAAACTGTGATGTCATAGATCGACGCCATGACTATTCTAGCAAACAGTTCATTAAAGGACATTCGCCAAATTTTACGGCCAAGATAGGAGAACTGTCAAAGCCGTAGTAATTATGTTAACAGGGCATTGTAAGCTTAACAGGCACGCTAAGCTAAGGCAGTTGACAGAAGAAGCCTTATGCAGATTCTGTCACCTAGAAGTTAAAACTGCAGAATGCCAGTGCGACTTCCTGTGCGATTTCTTGTACAAGGCGATGGGAAGCTACTGGTGAAAAATTATATAAAAGATTCAGTCTAAAGGATGATTGGCTACTTAAAAAAAGAATCGGACTGGAAGATGTAATCTAGATTCAGCTGAAAAGATCAATTAGCCGATTTTGAAGTAAATCAGTTTCTTACAATTCGATTCACAGAACCAGTATTCACCTTTTCATTTCAAGTACAATATATCTTCTCTCGATATGTTGAAAATCCAAAAGTACACAACGCAAACTCTTTGTTTATTGAAACTTTCCTCTAATAATAGTTTATTCAGTCCGTATCATAAACAGTGATTGACTGAAATATAATCACCGTCCTCGCAATCGCTTTATTTATCTATAACTCCCAAACTCCGTGATTTTATTACCAAAAGCTCGTGGAATACTCGACAAGCATTTGATTTGGCATTTTGTTTGATTAACTCGAAATTGCCGATGCATCGAATAAACAAGGTACGTGTTCCAAGGAGAAAATGGCGTTTAGGTGGCTGTAAACCCCGGCAACTCGAGACAGAAAAGGGGTTTGTATACATTTACTTGTTCAGGACATTTTACTGCGAATTCACTTTATGGTCATCGAGATTGAAACCCATTGTTTCTGAAGCTGTAGCTGAATATATCAACGTTTGGCAGTGAGAAATATCATGATTTGACTGTTTGTAAAATACTTTACAAACACAGTAATGGCAGCCAACATTTCAAGAGAAACATTCATATAAACAAACACAGGGAAGTTGATAGGATATAAAATTTAAAAATGTCTGTTGGGTAACAATTATCCAGTGCTGTGAGATGTTACATAATAATAATAATGTTTATTCAAAATATTCAAAGTACAAATAAAAAATACAAATCTATCATATTGTAATGTTTTTCTTATTTATTTAAACAGTTTTTACCGTGGGATAAAATTATACACTCACTGTGGCTAATTACTATTGATTTATCAAAGAAACACTTACACACTATAATAAACTTAATTTATATACACACTACTTAATGTTTATTAATTTATCTACACTCGGTATAATAATTGTCCTAATTTATCTTCAACACTATTTATATTCACTTTCTGTTCACTCACTGTATACTGAAACTGTTTACCGATTCACTGTATACTGAACAACTTCTCGATTCACTCGAAAACCCGCGTATATATAGTCCCTCGAATCTCTAGAACTTTCGCGATAAACCATTGTATGGCCTGGTACATTTTCAGATCAGTCTGGATATTACCTGCGAAAGAACCTTTCTAGAAAGGTCGCATTCATAGTTTGCGACAGGACCGGCTTCGGAATCAGTGAGTTCGTAACAATATCTTACAAATAAACATGAAGAATCCCACTAAAACCGAAGTTGTGCGTGAATAAATTGATCAATTTACTAATACCAAAGTCTATATATTCCCAATAAGTCCGGTCACTCCTTTGATCGTCGGAAAACGCCGGCGTTTTTTTGCGGAGAGTCGTAAATCATGTGCGACACCTGTTTTGCTAGTCATTTGGTAGTATACGAGGTGACGGACGGTGAATTCATTTGTGAAGGAATTTACCGGGTGCAATTAGAAAATATGTTGACTTTATACTTGTTTTGAAAAATATTGGCAATTTATATAAATTATATTATTGCTAAGTAACTTTTGAGAAATTTTGTTTTAACCGAGGAATGGAATGAAAAAAATCATAAACATAGACTTCAATAACGTATATCCGAGCGTATATCTGATAATACTTAATAACTAATACAGAATGATCAGCAAATGAACATTTGTGTTGATATAATCATTATAAAAGAAATAGCACAGTTTAACATCTAGGTACTTGGGACAAAACGAATACAAATGAACAATTATTTAGGTCAAGTCCATTTGGAGTGTACTCTGTAGCGTTGTATTGAATAAATAAATAAAAATAATGAAATATCAACAAACAAATAAGTATTATGTACATTCTTAAAAATTAATAAATACTTGAATAGTTATAAATTTTTCAAGATTTTCAATTTAGGATGTTCTTTATTCTTTCTAAAGGTCCTTAGTGAGGAATTTGCAAATTTCAGAGTATAATAGATTCGCACCCTTGTATATAAGGACAGCAGGTATTCCCATGGGAAGTTTGGGCAAGGATGCGAAAATGTGATTGTAGACAACTTGGTCTTCAAGTTCATTCCTATTCCTACATCATCCTACACACATAAATCATTGAAATTTTCAGTGAATATATTTTCTAAAGAAATCAGATATTCACTGAAAATTTTTGGAGGAACTGTCAATCCTCCAAACCGTCCCTGCTTACTACCTTCATAGACTTTTTTTTCGCAGAATCATGTGGATTGGTCACAGCCGTCCTTATTGCAAAAGTTTAGGCAAATATCGCATTTGTGTTTAACAAAACACTTTTGCAAAAAATATCCACCCACATACAGCAGATAACGTTCGCACAAATTAAAATTCAAGATCACTTTCTTTGGCGCACCCGATACAACGGTCTGCTACACCACCGTGTAAGTCAAACAGAACTGAAAGATAAATAAATTCCACATCAAATGTGGGTTTTGATGGTGAGACGGTGGGTGTCGGCAGGAGGGGGATTTTCGAGTCGTCGAGAGAGTGGTCGGACTTATTGGAATATATAGACTTTGCTTATACCAATAATTAAATTCCGATATAATACGTACCAGTACACACTGCTTGTTGAGTATTAAATCAATTATAATAATATATAATATGTTCAATGGCTCTGTAGCAGAATAGCGCCGGACAAAATAGAGCTGGACAAAAGCAGCGCAGGACAAAATAGCGCAGGTGGTAGTCATTGGGCGCTACATATGTAGGATGAATAGGTTCAATGCGATGAGATCTTGACTACGTGTAGAAAAAAAATAATTCCTCTACTTGTGCATTTTCTTCTGGATTGCTTGACGTAGTTTTCTTCATTGAGTTTTCCTCGGCATTCCCATACTGATTACACAAGAAATCAGTATTTCAATGGCTGATGATAATCGTTTGTCTCCTATATCTCTTAAAATTTACTTTTTTTCATTGGTGAACCATTCTACCTATTTAAAGCACGCATCAGCGTGTTTAAATCGAACTTTAAAAATAGCGCGTGTTTTAAAGTTACCGCGGCAACATCAACAACTCGAGAAACAAAGTCTAAATCTATGGTCTAAATCATGACTAAATGACAATTTTTTTAATATTAATCTGACAGGAGTAGTTTGTAACGTCAAAACTTTTATTCGAACAATATTTAACAATGTCAAATTTATAAATTAAAATGGAAAGTGCCGTTGGTATTGTTAAAAATATTAATATTTCGATTTTTCAAACTCAATTTGGTTGAGCTTCCATCAAAATACAAATTAGTTTATGCTTTTCTCATTTCCATGACAACGCAAGGTATACATCACGAATTCAACCATTTGATATTTAGTTCTTATTTCCATCTATGATTTCCATTTCTTGTTGTTGTAGTAGTTATAGACCAGAATTTATAATTTCAAAGTGCACCAATAAAAAAATAGCGTAAAGTATTCTTGGATAACTGGTCTTTAAAACACTTGCTCTATGGCGCGTGTTTCAAAGACCTTAATATCCACTTATACTTTAATATACTATTTCAACGCTCCTTTGACAGCCTTAGGTGGAGTATTACCAAAAGCGAATTATAGGGCTATAGGGCTCAGAACGAACATGCTACATTTTCCTAGTTATCTGAAGCACCTTGAAGATCCTCCGTCAGCTGTACCAGTGCAGTATAATTGTCAATTACTGGCACAATGCTGGGAAAATCCCATCGGCTCCTCATGTGGTAGAAAGGTAAAAAGGACCTAGTCTTTCGTTACCTAGTGTGCCAAAACAATGTAGTTGTCTTTCCTGAGGGTTTGTTATAATCCTATTTTTATGCTTGAATCTCCAGTTGAAGTGGTATTATTCCTTCCTTTTTTTCGTATTGTATGATAAGTAATATTTTAAAATATGTTGAAAACCCAACAAAAAAAACTTATTGACGTATTTCAATTTATGACGCACCGTGGATTAAAGCGAATGTTCAAGTCTATCACGTTTTTGTGTGACAGTAAAAATCAATGCCTCTCTTTTATAAAAGAAAAAATAAATCCAATATACAAGGCTGATATTTAGAAATAATTAATCAAGTTATTTCAGGCACCAGCAATCTAATGGCGAAGTAAAATAAAACAATCCGTAGTGAAAATGACCCTGACTTTTCCCGCCATCATATATTACGGTCGTTTGAAAGGATAACAGTGTTAGTTTCCCGCTAGGTATAACTCGCAGTGTTCCAGCCAAACAGCTCAACAAAAATTTTTACGATTACGTCTCAGACACGTAAATATCGGCTGGCTGTTTATTATCACGTAACGAACGAAGCTTTTAGATGTGGGGCGTTGTATTAGTTAACCGAAATATTTACCAATGGGAGGAAAGTAAACAACGAGGGAGTTATCGATAATATTATACTGCAACGGAATTGAATGTTTCCGTCGGAGATTATGGATAAAAGCAATCATTCTACATTTACTTAACATCGGATTATGTTTCTTATACATTTTATTCGAAATGACAAAAATATTTCCAGTCCCATCTTATCCAAATATAGTACAGTCCATAAACCATTTGCATGCAAAAATAAAAATGGATCCTTTGAAGGATTGGGCTCCATCATCACCATCCAATGGTATACAGACGACTCAAATACAAAAGAAGAGACTGGGGTAGGACTGCACGCGCCAAACGCTCCTGAGAGCTTGAATAAAGCTCCAAGTATTTTTCAAGCAGTAACTCATGCTAGATAACAGTGTGCTCAGTTAAATATTGATAAAATATATAAAAGACAGAAAAGGTTATCATTATGTCATGACAGTCGAGCAGCCATTAAAACAATGAGTTTTTGTGTAATCATTTAAAAAATGGCATGCTATAATAGCTAGGGAAAGTCTATTAACTAGCCGAGAGCAACAGCGTCTTCTTAGTGTGAATTCCAGGACAAACTGGAAAAGGAGGAAATGAATCAACATATGAAGAGGGGCTTTTGGATGCCGAACACTTTTCTGGTATCTCCAAAGTAATATAATCGAACAAAAAAACTAATTGAAATTCCATATTCCTGACAATATTTAGATAGATTGCAAACCCTTGCAAATCTACCCTTGAGAAGATCTACCAAATTCAAACAATATTATCAGGTTATTTTTGGTGGAGTAGACGGTTAGGTACAATATAATTTAGTACCGAATGATCAAATTGTTGAGAAAAGTACTCGATGTGTAAATTCATTTACAACGGGGCGCCACTAGGACCAAGTTGAAGTATTATTTTGTTTTGACTGCTAACGTCTTATTCTAATTTTGTTTACGGATACATAAATGACATATACCAAAGATCGAGAATGTATCTTAGATATACATTTTCTAGTTAAATACGGTTTGGAGGCTTCCAATATCATACTCTAGAGATTTGATTTTAATATTGTTGATGCTTTGAAGGATCCGTTACAGATTGAAGTCTCGTGTATAAAACGGAACCAATATCCTTTTAAATCCAATGAAATATCATTTCGAAATGCGATCAAAATGACGCTATAAACGAACACAGCTAATACGCAAACATATAAAACTTCGCTTGCATTTCGGTATTATAAAATCTAGAATCTAATTCCCTTAATGTAAAATAATAAACTAAGTACTTAGTTAAGTACTTTAGTATGGCTACACGTGTATATTTCACTGGAATTCAGTATACCTCAATAAAATCGGGTATTAACTGTGCTTATAATCCCTCCTAATACTTGCATCCACTATAGAATCGAATAAGCGCACCGTAGCATGCACACCGTTAATACATGTACAGGGAAACGTTTCAATTATAATTGGAAAACTTTTCATCCGATGTATTAAGAAATTGCCAAAAATTGTGAAGTATTTACAATAACGAGAAATGTATTATCCTTAGCTACCTTTATACAGTAGAAGCTAGTCAAATGCAAATACGTCCTACACTACTGACTGACTTTCAGTAGTATTAACCCAAGGACATTGATAATTGTTCGAAAAAATCTTATGACAGATTTCGAAAGCTTGTTGCTTGCCTACAAGCAGCAAGCTTGAGAAAGTTGTCATAAAATTTTTGAGCATTTATCAATGTCCGAGGGTTATTCGGATAGAAAATTTTTTGTTTCAGTATTACAACCAAATCGTGACATTTCGAAATATTAAATATTCGAAACTTCGAAATCGAAATAAATCAATATGTATCCATAGCAACGTGTGAAAATTGCCCATGGTCTGTTTTCAGTAGTAATAACCCAAGGACATTGATAATTGTTCGAAAAAATTTTATGACAGATTTCGAAAGCTTGTTGCTTGGAAACAGACCGACGCCGTAGGCGGAGGTCTGTTGCCTACAAGCAACAAGCTTGAGAAAGTTGTCATAAAATTTTTGAGCATTTATCAATGTCCGAGGGTTATTCGGATAGAAAATTTTTGGTTTCAGTATTACAACCAAATCGTGACATTTCGAAATATTAAATATTTGAAACTTCAAAATCGAAATAAATCAATATGTATCCATAGCAACGTAACGTGAAAATTGCCCATGGTCTGTTTTCAGTGTAATGTTGACATGATTGGCTGAGATTGTTCATATGATATAAAATGAGGAAATTTGATTGGTTTTTGGAATTGTCAAAAAATTTTCAGTAGTAATAACCCAAGGACATTGATAATTGTTCGAAAAAATTTTATGACAGATTTCGAAAGCTTGTTGCTTGGAAACAGACCGACGCCGTAGGCGGAGGTCTGTTGCCTACAAGCAACAAGCTTGAGAAAGTTGTCATAAAATTTTTGAGCATTTATCAATGTCCGAGGGTTATTTGGATAGAAAATTTTTTGCTAATTATAGGAAAAATACAGAGCTAAAACAAATCGTGACATTTCTAAATATAAAATATTTGAAACTTCAAAATCGAAATAAATCAATATGTGTCCATAGCAACCAACGTGAAAACAGCCCATGGTCTGTTATCAGTGTAATGTTGACATGATTGGGTGAAATTGTTCATATGATAAAATATGAGGAAATTTGATTGGCTCTTGGAACTGTCAAAAAATTTTCAGTGTAATGTTGACATGTGACATGATTGGATGAGATTGATCATATGATATAAAATGAGGAAATTTGATTGGTTTTTTGAATTGTCAAAAAATTTTCAGCGAAATTAACCAGCAAAAAAGTCGACCATGGGTGTGTGGGTATACAATTTGAAGATAATAATGAAAACACTTATTTAATTTGAAGATAAAACTATGTAAATATAGAGTGTAATTCCCATAGTATGCACTATATGGAAATCTTTTATTACAGGATAAGGACAAACACAGGATAATAATGACAGGTGAGACAAAAAATAATACAATGCAGTATTAGGGAAAAAAAAGTAAGCACTCATATACAGCTAGGCACTCACAAAAAGAGACTTACACAAACATTATATGCGAAGTGAAATCTTTCCCATGAATTACCCCGGAGAAAGATTCGTATTATCTTACTAATTAAGGGTTTTTTGACCAAAAGTTATTCTTGGTAAAAGTTTGTGTTACAGTTAAGACGATAGTTGTGTAATTTCTGATATAACCGTCTTTAAATAAACTGTCGTATACTGTATGTTGTCTATCTATAGTTTCATCAAATTCTGGACTCTAGATGTATTTTTTAAGATGCTTTTCTCCATTTTTTTAGGGTACTTCACTTTTGTCGCAAGATCAAATGTATGAAGGCTCCTCGTATATCACGTAAATGTGGTTCAATTTGAAAATTTACTTGGTGCTACAGTTTATTCCACGTCACACGAGGTCCACAGCAACTTTACCAAATAGCGTTCATAAAAAATAATAACACATTTGGAAAGGTCGTTGAAAAATGAGCTCAAATGCACTCTTAATTCTCTTAAATTTGCTCTGGTTTAATAAAAAAATGGATAGTTATGTTTAAAACAGTGGAATTCCATTTGAATACTTCAAACTTCGTAGGGAATAGCCAGCAGGGTAAGGGCACGAGAAATTCAAAAGCTAAACCTGAAATATGGCGGTTCGATTCGCCGCTGTGGTGAAATCTTTTCCGTTTTGTTTTCAGTTCTTTTTCACAATTTTTGTCTAAAAAGCATTAAATTTGAAGTAAAGTATTTGTTTCAAAAAATCACTCATTTATTAATAATGTACGGCGGAACTTTTATGATCGTTGGGGACGCTGTTTATAGCAGCAAACGGAGAACAATTTGAGCATTCAATTGAATAAATACATTTTCGAAACAAATAACTTCGCTTTATTTTAAATTTAATGTTTTTTAGACAACAAATGTGAAGAAAGAACTGGAAACAAAAAGAGAAAAAAATTCATCACAGCGGCGAATCGAACCGCCTTACTTCAGCTTTAACTTTTAAATATCCCGAGCCCCTACCCTGCTGGTTATCTCCTAATCGGTTGAAAGTATTCGAAAGTAGTAGAAAATGGAGTTCGACTTTTTTAAGCATAACTAATCATTTTTTTTATTAAACCAGAGCGAATTTAAGAAAATTGAAAGTGCATTTGAGCTTATTTTTTAACGACCTTTCCAAATTTCATTTTTTATGAACGCCATTTGGTAAAAAAGTTAGCTCGCGTTTGACAGTTTTGTACAGAAATCCCTATGCCGCATCTTATACCTAAATAACACGGTGTATAACTACGTTTTATATAATTTAGTGGAGTATTCATTTGAGGTATTATAGCTGAGCTACAGCAAAGAGAGAACGGGTTTGCTAGTATAAGACAAATGTTGGATGAGTTACGTCGGTATAGAGAAACATTTTCCGTAAAATACATTAAATAAATGTAGTTTACCAGAAAGGGACTTAAACGAGAATTAGCAGCGATTTCTTTTCAAACAACTCCATCCATTCGATGCAGTACACGGAAAATGTTTTACGGAATCGACTCTATGTGTCTTTTAACGCATTTTTCTCTCGATGTTTAGTTCTATATGGCACAAGTAAATACAGGACGTAGTGGTTTAAGTAGTGAGTCACTTGTTTATAGAACTTAATCCGGTATCAGAACGTTTATTGATAATACTCAACCTACCAGTTTGAATTATTCAGTGATTGTAAAGAATTTTGTTGATTTGCTATTGTGTTCACACATAGGTAAATACAGGATAAACATGTACGTTCCAATAAGAACATTCAACTCAACATAAATATATGGAGGTGGTTAATTCTAATAATGAAAAAAATATATTGATCATGTGATGTGATCATGTGATATATTATTATTAAAATGATTGTAATGAAAATAATTAAATTACTTTTTGGTACATTCCCAATGCGATTACTAATATAATTGATAACGATATGAATATCGGTTTTATATATATAGCATAGCGCGGACACATTACACATTGTGTTTGTCGTTTTGTCACTAATCACCAATCGCATTAAACACAACAATCACACACAGAATTTGCATAAACAGAGACTGTTCTTTGTTAGTTCCAACTGTTTTTCAATGCTACGTCCAAAATATCTGTGGGCCGTTGATAATGACAGTTTTTCGTCTCCACATCTTATTATTTCAATAAATATGTTCAATTTATAACTTGCCATTAGAACTACATTGAATGCGTACAATTCCTTATTTTTATCGGATATATTTTTCTGCGTTCCATTGTCCGCCAATCGAAGACAACATTAACGATGTGAAAGCAGTTGATAGCTGTCAAGTTGAGAAAAAGACATTTATTTTTCCATATCATGACCTTCAGCCAGTAAAAATGTAGTTATATCTAGGGCAAAAGGACATAGAAACCTAGCGTTATTTATACCATTATATATTATAGATTATACGGAAAAATCGTCCCAATAGATCAAGTAGGTGGAAAAGGAGTCCAGTACTATACCTAACATTTTGCATATTGAAAGACATGGTTAATTACAAAATTAGGCAACATTAACACAAAAGAAATAATCTAGAATAAATCTGTTATTGAACAAGAGATGATGGTACATTTTTAACAGCGCACCATCAATTAAAAATAAGACTTATTTCTTAAATTCCCACATCTACCCTACCACTAGATTCAATATAAATCTCGCGTCACCATATTCAAAATACCTATAGCTCCTCCTCCTTACTTTTGTAAAGCAAATATATCAATTTTTCTCCACACCAGTAGCCTCGAACTTAGTCTTTTGCGTCTCTGCGCCAAGAACTAACTTTGTATGAACCAAACTCCCAAAAGTATCAATCACGACCACCTGCCAACCGTTCCATGGACCAGCGTATTCAGACCAGCATTGCCTCATCAGTAATACAGCTTGTATCTTTTTTCCAAACTTTTACCGGTAACATTCATTCCTCCCTCAGCCCTATGCGAGATCTCGTTTTATTTAGGGTAGGTACTGAGCCTTGCTACTGTTATACAACTTAGGTTTGCGCTTTTCGTTTGGTTTATCAGTATTTCAAGCATTGAGAAACTCTCTATCCTAGTGTTTCCCTTTCACAAATTGAAACCAAATAGTCCTGTGTAACACCATGCGAAGTGTTCTTTATCCTATGTATGCTATATATTATTTATTAAACCTTCCTAAAAATAACTGAAGTTAGAATTCCTTTGGCGTTCATTATTTCATGTTGGTTATGAAGCCTACAGACTATATCTACAAATTTATATACATTGAAATAAATATCCGTTTCTTGCCTTCCCGGTATTTTCTTTTATCTGTTACAATTTCTTTTTTTTTATTACATAAAGACATTGTTATTCAATCAGGCGTTAAATTAAAGTCTTGTGACTTGTGACAGTAGATAATTTTCTATTAACAAATCAAACTCAATTATCACACTTTCCTCTTTATTATTTTCATAGGCTACACATTAATTAAAAGTAACTCAGATCTCGATATGCTTCCGTTCCATCAAATGTAAACGCATCAAACGAAGCGCGCGTACGACCAAATTATCAATAGCACAAGACTAATAGTTCGATTAACTGAATACATAGAACACATTAGGCGGCGAGTAACATCATTTTCGATTTTGGGTGCTAATGTTTCGGTTTGGATAGCAATCGACCGAGTATAATTAAACATATAAATGACAACCGTCAATGTAACGTATGCTCCAACACCAATCACTTTGTGTTGCCGAATTTGTTTAGATTTGATCCATTTAATTTTATACAGGAAATTAAGGTTCGTTTGTTAAAGCAATATTACTAAGGATGGGGATTTATTTCTGGGTTGAAATATTTTATCCATGATCGTTACATACTGGCAACGATATAAATAATGATGCTTTCTCATTAAGTGCACTGTGAATTTTGGCCAACGTCCTCCAATGTGCTGAATCTGCCCACCGTTTCAAAGGATTCTTTGCCACCCACTTTTCCGCAGACATGTTTATTGTCGATTTTGTGACGCCACAAAAGGTCCTGGTCCAATAGATGGCTTTGATTAGCCATTCGATCAACCCCATGACCCTCGTACCTTGTCGCCCAGACTTTGCTTCAAAGACCTCTATAGAGTCGATTGCATTCAGTGAAGCTTGGCTGAATGTTAAGATGGCAAGTTAACCAGTATGCTTTCTCCTGCAATTGAAGTTCTACTTTGTTGTCAATTTCGCCTTCAAAGTTGCTTGAATGGGCTTGTTGGGATAGCTATCCTTTGTTTTAGCTCGACAATTCCAGCTGCTATACCTTGGAGTTCGTGTACCAGGTTTTCTTAGACTGTACACCTTTATTTCTTTTTGGAACTAATTATTGAAGCTATATCATGAAGCCGTTACGTCAATGAGTTACCCCCATTGAGTCATCCGTTTGTTTAATGAGTTTAACTTGACAACTAGTCTGTACCTTACAGATCAGGCTATGTGCGCCTCTAAAAGTAATGAACAGCAATTGTATGACAATAGACTTAACAGCAATTCAATGGCGAGAGACAGTCCAAAACAAAAGCAAAATCATAAGACTTTGTGAGCTGGTTCTCTTGTCTTGTATGTTAACTCAAAGTACGAGGGATTATAGCGGGTTATAAGAGGAAAACTTTTAGGGTTTTACATTCATAAAAAAAGTCCAAGCATAGCTACTTTGTATGTATGTGTGTACTTTGAAAATGTATATAATATAAATGGGAATTACTAGCTTTGTTCACTTGAATTTTAAACATAGGCCATATCAGTATGGGTTTACTAATCGTCATCACAGTTATTCAAAAACATTATGGTATCAACATGATAAAAACAGGTACACAGTAAGACCTTCATAGGTCACACCATGTGTAAAACGGGACCTACTGAATATCAGTAGGAATAAGCTAAGAATAGGGAACTTGCCAAAAAAATAAAATCATTTAAAAACAATTAAAATCGTAAGATATTATCATAAGGAACTTCGTAGAAAAAGAAAAATTCCAATAACGATTAAATTATCTGAGAAATAAAGGGTTAAAATTTGAATAATTGGAACTGCTCTTAAAACGCGCTGCCATTGGTTGTGACGTCAGACCGCACTTTTCGAGTCAGGCGATCGTGAACTGACAATTCAAACAACACTTAAAAACTGAGAAACTGACGCTAACGATTCGAATTCGATAAAAAATCAATAAGAAATGCTTCAAATGGCTATCAAACTTGTGCCGGCCGGGTGCTTTCTATGGTTACCGATGCACGAGGTGCGGTGTGACGTCACAGCCGCTGCCGCGCATTCTGCTTCGTTTGAATATACCCGGTGGCGATTGCAACTTCAATTATTTATTGTGAAATAAGTATTGCGATTTAAGGGCTGATATTTGGTATAATGTGTTTTCATATATAAACACACATTTTGGTAAAATAAAAAAAAAATCGGCAAGTTCCCTATTATCACAGGTCATGCCCCGGTAAAAGATCACCTGCATAAAATGGGGTTATATAACGGGGACCTCAGCTGCAGACTTTGTGGCATGGAGACCGAGACTGTAACCCATATCTTATCTGAATGTGAGGCATTGGACTCGAGGAGAAAAACAATCTTTGGAGAAGCCAATGTGCCACCTGAAGTATATGGCACACATGCAAAGGACCTATATCGTCTACTTGAAGGTACGGGGATAACTGCATGGGTGGACTTAATGTGGGAGTAAAGTACAATAAAAGCCAATAAGCTGGAGTGCTCCTGGTATTAGAACGGCTTCCAAAACAAACAAACAGAAAATATCTGTAAACAGTATGAATCTGCTGAAGTCATTGCTCTTGATCGCCTATACAGTAATTTACGGATTCTTGTCGCGTATTTCAATCTAGTAACCGATCAGCAACCTCCTGCTTTCCTTCGTGTTTCCACATTTCTCATTCAAAGGATAACGTCAAACAAACATATTTTGATTAACTTTCGAGTGATGTACTAATTTTCAATATAGTATTAGTGATTGTTTAATTTGGTAGAGTTGTCGGTAATAAATCCCAAAAGTCAAGTTCCACTTCATTCAACCAAAATGTGTGTGACGCTGTAGGTCGTAAACGTTTTAACCATTCGCCGGGATATAGGCAACGATTTCTAGATATCATTAGGGGGTGGGAAAGTTATATGAATTCGTATTGTGATATATATTTCTGAAAGGAACTACGTCTTGGCAAACAGCTTTTATTCAACATTGTCTAAATTCATCTCCTCGTTAAAACGTACATTAGGCATGATTCCAACGTTGTTGGAAAATTAATCGTTTTTCACTTCAGAGATATGAATACGTACTCAAACCAACGGGGCTCAACTCAAATTAAGTTGAAAAAGAAGCTACCTACTATTATGTTTTTTGTTGGGACTGAAGTTTAATGCTTGACACAAAACTTCACGTGGACAAACCTTTCAAGGTCCTCATTCCCACGAGAGACCAATGGGATAGCGAAGGAATCTGCTTCCCAGAAACGGACTACGTGACGGATCCGAATCCGTAAACGGGGCTGGAGCGGCGGTCTTCAGCAAGAAACCCAGAGTTGAAATCACAACCAACCTGGGCAGGTTGAAGTATACGCCATTGAACTGGCTGCAAAAGAGCTGATGGATCAACCTGTTGTACAAAAGAACATACACATCCTGTCAGATAGCCAGGCTGCTCTTAAAGCACTGAGCTTGAACAGGATAAAATCTAAGATGGTATATAACTGTCTACAAACCCTTTAAATACTAGGCAAGAAAACAGAGTCATTTTGACCTGGGTGCCGGCGCATCGAGGAGTGGATGGCAATGAGGAAGCCGGCACAGACAAAAAAGGGATTAGAGACTTTATTTATCGGACCTAAACCATGTTTTGGCATTTCGGAAAGCACTGCTAGATCAGCCATAGCTACCTGGGCGGAGAGGAGAACCTACACTTATTGGGCAGACATACCGGGGCTCTCTCACTCGAAGGCGTTCATATACTACCCTTCAAGTACAAAAAATAAGCAGATCCTGGAAAGGAGTAGAACAAACCTACGACAGGACATTGTCGACTAAATTACCACCTGGATCAGACCTAGGACTGTCGGTTCTGTAATTTGGAGTACGGAACTGCGGAGCACATACTATGCTCATGCCTAGCCTTGGGTACGGGTACGGTATAATAAATTCGGTTTTAGTACCTTAGAGCCAAACGACTTCAAAAAAGCCATGGACTTTGCCAGAAGCACAGGATTGTGGGGTGAATTGTAATCCCTAGAGGTGAGCCACAATAGACCTAACGAAGGTCGCAGTTGAGGTGGCGACAAGACTCCACTCACATAGAACCTAACCTAATGCTCGACAGAACACGAAGTGTTTTTTTCAATGTTATAATATTTTGTAGGTCTATATTGCAAATCATTATCTGGAAAACAATGACGCTGGACGGAATAAAAACGAAGTTAAAAATATGCTACAAAAAGATACAAATAGAACGACCAAAACATGTTTTCCTCTAAAAAGATTCCCTGTAGTTCATCAGTATTTAAACCGATAATAATCTTCATTTGAAAGTGATAAGCAGCTATTTATTTTTGTAACGCCGGCATTATAATTTTTCACAACGCCGGCATTATAACTTTCCGTTTCTCTTTATCACTTACGTCGTGTAGCAAAAATAGCAGGACTTCACTCTCTGAGCGCTCAACAGAATTGAATAGAAAAAGTAGCTTCTCTTGTATTTGTTTATATGAGTCTTAAAACTCTAATTAATTCCAATATAAATACGTTTTTTCCACTTTTAAGCTCGTTTTCTATTAAAGTAGCTATATACCTTACCGAATGTAGATCAGTGCGTTTTCCCTAGTAGTCAAATATAAGTACATATCCTTACAGAAACGAGTCATCGTGTCGGCCGTGTTAAATACACACACTCGAAGCGTCGAGTGTTCAGTCGCCATTAAGGGTAATATTTAGTGAATTAAAAGCAGTATACAACCACGCACACGGAAGCAATGACGCTTATATAGCCGTAACTGAATGTTCAATTAAATTTTATCGTTTATATTATTAGAAAAAAGCACCAGCAACAATAATACGAATTAATATGCAAGATGTACCAAATACAGAGTTATTTGAAGTACACACGCTCCGGAAACTGTGAAAGTTTGTTTAACAAGAAGATAGACCTTTATGGCAACTATTTACTGGATAAAGATCAAATTATTGAAGTGAACAAAGTTATAATGAGGTTTAGTACTTCAAGTGAATGTAGGTAATCAATAAGCTTGCAGGAATGACGGTAAATATCTTAAATCAGATAGACCCAAATCAAGGGTCTACTGGAATGAGATACCAGACAAATATATGCAAGCCAAAGCCTTTATCAAAGTATCTTCAAAGCTAAAAGCAGGAGCTTAGCTAAATAGGGGATGGAGGCGATCAAGTTCATAACCAGAATCATTAAGGACACTGTAGGACACTCAGGAGTGTCGTCTCTTCTGGGCAGAAGATGAATCAACGGATTCTAACCAGCTGCTACAGTTGTCAATTGAATTTTTGTTAAGCTCTCTTGGAGTCTTGTCTGATCGGAAGATTTTTTATTAGTATAGAATCCACATCTTGCACTGTCTAGAAACGTAATTTCAGAATTTCTCACATTACTTAACAATTGCAAGAGAAATAGAAATTTAGCTGGGGACAGTGTATAAAAAGAGTCTAGTCTAGTAGATACTATTCCTAATATTCTGGAAAAAGAAGGAGTTGAAAAACAAATGATTTGTCTCAAAATCAAACTCGTTTATTGGAGAACCCATTTAATTAAATGGACATTCGGATTATCTGTTACAGTTAAATTAACCCGCAACGGATTCAAAATATATAGACATCAGGCACATATTGATCGGAAAAGACCGTAAAAGGGTTGGAAACCGCTCTGTTCGAGATAAATAGAAGCACGCTCTTCTCTTTCTATTACAGCCGATATGTCATCTTAACAAACGATTCGATTAAATTTTCATGGACTGGGCGATGTGTCTTCATAATTGCCCACGAGTGAAGTGTGCCTTGTAAGGGTTTTTGCCGCATTGCACGAGATGCAGCTCTGTGCTTGCATACTGTGAAATATGACTTTCATAACGGAAGGAAGGGGAACAAGTTTGCGTTTATCGCGGTTTAACACATCAGGTATAATATGATGTTGTTAGATATGGGCTGGGGACATGTTTAATTAGGGTATGTTAACCTTTAATTGGAATATAGTAATAATTTACCGCACGATGAATTTGTCAAAAGTAATGAGAGAGATTGTTTTGTTATTTGATGACACATTTTTCAATTACTTACTACAGAGCAAGTACTCGAGGGTTTTTATGGAAACATGAAGCCAATATATTATCAATTTTTTTGGAAAATAAATATTGTACGAATATCCGAAGGTGAACGTGAAAAGCGGATACAACTTGGTCAGCTCTGAGAGTTTATGGACAAATATTCAAAAGGTAAGAAGGAAAAAATTAAGCAAACACAAGACGTGCTGAGTGGTGAAATACAACCCCTGTTCATCTACATTGGAATCTGGATGTAGAAGAAAAAGAGAAGATAGGGAAGATCCAACACGTGAAAATAAGATAAGAATAACTACAAAGAACCAATAGGCAGACGGAATGTTACAACTTCCCCTACGGACGGCAAAAATATATGAATATAGAGAAATCTAATGCCCTCATTAACAGAAATGATCTACCCAACTTAAGGAATAATGCGAGGATATCAAGTTCTAATAATTACAATCATCAAATTTGGATAATTATAGATAGAACCAATAAAAGATTCATAATATTTCCTTAGTACAAATTGTTCTATTTAATAAAATAACCCTGTACATCTATTTAATGTATAGAAATGTTATAATTATGTGTGTCGCTAATGAAATAGGGTTAGGAATCACTAATCTGTAAAATAAAAAGAATTTCTTCTTTTTTTTATTCAATATCTATGCTTTTATAATAATATGTGTTTTGATTTTGTACAATTTAATTACTTTGTACAATTATTTTGGAATTCAACAATATCTAAATTTTCAATTTATTTATCACCCTTGCTATTCGAAATAGCACGACGTCGCGACATAGACATCGGCCTGCAAGCGTTCGCATCTTCAGATATGAGCAGTTCAGTTCGTTCTTTATTCGAGCAGCGTTTCGCTGGAGGCATTCTCAATTTTAATTGGAGTTTTTGGTCGATTGAACACGAGATACCGATGCTGTGATGGCAGACGTCGAAACAGAACTGCTAATAGTACGGCAGCTTAATTCGTATACTGAAATCAACTCAATTTTCCACACAATAATCCAGTTATTATTGAAATTATGAATATACATTTCCACAACAAAGACGATTGGTATCGTTAAGAAAACATGAGCGTTAAATACTAAATTTAATGCAATTACTAACAAAGTTAGGTTAGGTGAGAATTCAAAGAATAACATGGATAAGAATTACAGGGACAATGAAAACATGCCCAAATCGTTCACAACTACACATAATGTAGTGGGAAGATAATAAAAAAATAACTCCTCGGAAGCTACAACCAGAAGGAAAGGAGCTAGAGTAGGACCACACTTAGGGCTTTGACAGTTCACCAAACAGGACAGTGTCTCCAGAAGGGGCAACTAATAAAAGGATGGAGGAAGAAACACTTATATATTTGAGGAATGCATAGCAGTACAGAAATCTATGACAAAACACCCGGAAGACTGCTGGATAGGAGAGGGACCCTTACCTATCTACGAATATTCTATAATTTCTCCTGGAAATAGGACTGAAGGAACTACTGCCTCAAATACTTTCCTTGGGAAATGAGGAGAGGAAAGGAGACACAATAGATCTTTTAGATCTCAGATAAAGAGAAATCGATAGTAGACAAGAGAGGAATAAGTTCCACTTACTGAATAGGTACTTAAGAGAAGTATTCAATCTTGAAATGAAAAATGATAGAAAAATACTAATGAGATATGGTACTACGAACGATGCGGTTTTTTTCAGATAACATTGAAATAATTACATTTATATTCAATTAGTGAATAATGGATGATTTGTTCTGATATTATATATTTGATTCACATTTTCTTTCATAAATATTTTTTTGTGTTATAATAATAATACACCTGACTATAAAAGCTAAGAAAGAGTGCGATAAAGAAGGAAAATATCAGTGAAAGGAGAAAATTCCGCTCTCTAACAGTGCAGTTCATGCGTGAGCATCTCACCCAATTCTTCTCTTAACTCTCCTGACTCGATCAAAATTCAGTAATGAACCGAAATCTGTGAGCTGCATCAGATAAATATGGTGGTGTTTATTTATAACACAATATAATGGATTTTCTCAGCAGAAATAAAACATTTCGAGATTTTTTTTCTTTTCTGCTACACAATAATGTATACAGATAGACTTTTGATTTATATAAGTTTTGTTATTACTATTAAATGCCATATAAAATTAACATAATAAGTACTCTGAACGTTATACCGTGAAGTATTTTCATTAACTTTTTAATTTATATTAAACAGTTTTTAATTTAATATCAACAATTTTAATATTCTCAATTTTGTATTATTAATTATAATATTGTCTTTCACATTCATTTTATATCTATTACACTTCAAGTAATTTTGACAGAATCTTGTAAGATCTTCATGTATTAAGTGTACCATTTCTTTATATTGTAGCCTGATGATGGTAATATTGTACCGAAACTAGTAGCATCATAAGTGTCCTTTGAGGGACTTTCCGGAAAAATCCGCTCGTATTCACCTGTCTCAATCCGTCGCTAATAAGCAGTTGCGATACGATGCGACCCGGCCCGATCCGACCAGTGAACGCTCACCTTTATTTCTTACAGTTGAATGAAATTTGAACAAACTCTTTCAGGATTTCTCTTTTGAGGACAATATTTATTCACTGAGATGCCGATTATGTAGACATTTTATAAAATTTTGATGAACTTCATACTAATTTACGTATAAACGAATTACGCAGTTCCCGATTTTTTTGATCCTTATTAGAGATGAAGCCTTCTTAATCCTCCGATCTAATATTATTAGACGAAAATATCACATTTAGGATAATTTTGGTCGAGATATTTGAAAAATGTGATAAATATAATCGATTTCTATTACCCATCATGCCATTAGCGAGTTGTTGATAAGTAATTTCGATCTTTTAAAATGTTATATTCATTAAGGCACCATGGGGAGAGAAAAGAATTATTGCACGTCGACATGGCGGATCCGATCGGGTCGCATTGCATCGCAAAAATGCACCTGGTATTGATTCGAATGTAACTTAGTCCAATAGTTGGAAAGTTGAACGGGGCGCGAGAGAATGGTTTGGTGTATTGGTCTCCAGGCGAGTTTAGCAATCACTGGGACGTGTCCTGATCCGTCTATTACCAGTAAGCGCAATGCGCATGGTAAAGGACGATTTAGTGGCGAAATTTGTATATTTAGCATTGTGTGATTATAATTCCCAAAAATAATTGGAGAATTATGAATTTCATTGGTGTCAAAATACAAACAACTATGGGATAATAAAGGTTATAGATCCAGAAGTTGTCCTTTCTTCTTCGAGATTGAGTTCCATGTATGGAATGGGAAAAAATTTTTTTTTTGGCATAACTATCCGATTCCTAAACCTTCAAGAGACATCCAAACCGCTCGTATCCGTCTCTAATAAACGAAACTGTTTATTCTTTGGTATATGATGCGAGCCGGTGCGATCCGCTTAGTGGACGTCTACCTTTATTTTCATATTAAGCCCAAGGCACTGAGTGGAATCTCATAAGAAACTTTTTTAAAGCAATTTTCAGTTTGTAATCTTCAAAACCACAATTTCAAATGATATAAGTAAGTCAATTCATCATGACTGATCTTAATGATATAATTCTATTTGTTGAATGAGAAACTGCAATAACCATAAATTATATGATGAAATATCTTTCTGAACAAAGTGCAAATTACCTCATCAACATCAGTATAAATGAGATTTTTTAATAGCCAAAGCCTATAATCCCTCCGGCAAACCAAATAAATCTCTATTTACCGACGAACCGGGAAAAACCTTTAAAACATTTCAATGAACCCGATTACATTTTTTCCCGACTACAACGGAACTTTTCCGTTTCTTGCCTGCAGTAATTACCAACAGAAATCTTTTCAAGATTTATAACATGGTATTTCGGTCCTAAACCGATAAATATTATCCCGAACGACGCTCTTATTCAATATATAACCTATAGAAATATTGAATAAAAGATGAAGGGCGCTCGAAGCGTATAGATATTGGTGTCACGATATGGCAACTCAAAGTTTCTTTGGAAAACTCTTTGGTAAAAAGAGGGCGGCATTCGTCTACTATGGCGATGGAAGGAGCCGTCAAAGTATACACGTCTGCCGCCTCCGGGCACCTGTTCACTTCCGTCTACTCTAAGCTTTATAGCGATATAGAGACCACTGTCATATTTTTCCTACCCCTTTATCTCAGAACCCTTTTTAATATTTCATAGGTTTTATTAAACTTTATAATAATAAGCAATTTATATGAAGTAAAAGTTAGTGATTTTTCTTTTTTTACTATCTACTGTGTCATAAATACTTTGATATGAGTATAATCTAGATAGTTAACATTTTTTCTTGTTGGTACACAGGTAAAACTTGTCTGAAATCCATTGCAAAAGCTAAAAGACGTGTTCATTTCCTCGCCGACTGAAATAGTAGTTTAAATTCTCAAAGGTGAACCAAGTACCAAAACCAGAAACTTAAGTTTACTCATCAATTGCTCTAATTACGATATTAAAATTAAAATGACTGAAAAAATTAGGTACTTGCAAGTATTTTTACATACCAGTCACGTTATGCTTAAAACTATTTCAAAAATTTAGCCATATTTGTTGACTTGCGCCTAGCCGGAGGATTTAATTTATGAGCTCGCAGGCACGCATTACATCTCGAGTTTATTTTGAGGTGCGCATGCGTCCATACACCATTTAACCTTTTATTCGATGTGACTGAATGTGACGAGATTGGGCCAACTGAGCTCACAACCCAAAGGTCCTATGTTCGAAACCGGGTTTGGGCATAGGTTTTCTTGTTTTTTTTCAGTTTTCTATTTTTTATTTTCTGATATTTTTATACATAGTTACACTTTGATCAACCGGGTTTGGGCCTGGGTTTTCTTGTTTTTTTTTAGTTTTTTATTTCTTATTTTCTGATATTTTCATACATAGTTACACTTGGATCAACCGGGTTTGAGCCTGGGTTTTCTAGTTTTTTTTTCAGTTTTCTATTTCTTATTTTCTGATATTTTTATACATAGTTACACTTGGATCAACCGGGATTGGGCCTGGGTTTTCTAGTTTTTTTTCTTATTTTCTGATATTTTCATACATAGTTACAATAATTTTCTCTTCCCATTTCTCAAAAAAATCCCCATCCCCAGATGCTTAACGAGGTCATAGTTGAAAGGGTGGGTGGAAGAACAACACTACAAACACTGGAAGAATACGCCCAGGAAAATACATGGGAAGAAATTCATAAAAGAACCATCAGAAAAAGTAGCGAAAGAACTGATCTCAATGAGCAGGAACAAACTACGCACCATAAAGTGGCTACTTACGGGACACTTTCACACAAAGGAGCACCTAAACAAAATAGGGCTGTATAACGGAGACCTTACATGCAGAAGATGCAAAAAGGATACCGAAACTGTGAGTCGCTAGATCACAGAAGGCAGAACCCAAATGACTCCAGAAGACTTCTACAACCAACCAGCAAAGAGCCCACGTGAGCTAATACAGGGAACGGATTGGCTGAATAGGTTGTAGTCAGAACACTAGGAGTATACACAATAAGCCCAGGAGGCTGAGGTGGTGCTGGAGAAAGGACGGCTCCTTAAAAAAAATCATATCTAACATTTGTACCATTACTGAAAAAAATTATTTTAAACTAAAAGTTAATCCACATTGTACCTATAATGTTTTTTAAAGGAATCAAAGCAGCTAGTGCAACGGCTAATCAAGTCTTTGAGCACCTCAGGTGTGGGATACGGGTAATCCTACTTTATTCGAGTTCAATTAAAGATATGAAATTAATAAAGGTAAGTGGGCGCTACCTTGAATACTATTAGAATATTGTTTACTCACATCAACTTTATTAATCGATAAGCCCCGGAATTTTGTGAAAGTGATAAATATGAATGATATTAAATTTACAATGTCATTTAATAATGAAAAGAATGTAGAAATGTGAAACAAATATGGATATGAATATATATATATATATGGATTCAAAGAAATAATCATTAAAGTGTTGGTTTGTTGGACTTCTTAATTCACATTCAACAAAACTAGAATATGGAAAGATAGCAGAATAGGAATTGATAGTAAGGGAAGCTAATGCCACCCACAGCCTAGGTCCATTCGCCCTGCATTAAAAATCATATTTCAGCACTTCAGCAACGGTACAGATTGTTAGCAAAGACTAGTCTAGTTTATGTACGATGGTTGGGTGTGAAAAAGGACTGGCTATTCGTCGCCCATGCGATATTTTAATAATGGTAAATATCACGTTACACTAGTCTTTGTGCAATAACATTCTGTGACGGGAACAAACAGAATGGAAGTGCATAAAAAAATTTCTATACTGTAAGAGAACCGAGGGGCAAACCGCTGGGGCATTGCGGTGTACACATTTTGGGAATTACTGGGCATTACTGGGAATTAGAGGCATTACTGGGGAATTAGTGAGCATTACTGGGGAATTAGTGGGAATTACTGGGCATTACTGGGAAATTAGTGGGAATTAGTAGGCATTACTAGGAATTACTGTGAAAAATTACCGCCAAAACTCGTCGCTAAAACAGACTAGGTAATGCAACGCATGCGTGAGGCGTGTACAATGACAATACAAAAACCGTGAGGAGTGTTGTCACAATCTTAGGTAAACGATTCGTAAAAGAAGTACGTAGAACAAGGAGCAAATAATTTGTAGAAACTTTTCTGTTTTTTTGTGTGTCTACTTCTAGGTGTAACGAGCAGTGTAATAATAAGTATTCAGATTTAAAATTATTATGGGCTCGATTTTATTTGATTATATTTTGAGTGGCTGAGATCATATTTATTGCGACAAGAAATTTATTAGTCTTAATTAAATGTAATTCCGTGTTTAACCGTTAACCCGAAGTATTAGTTTAAATATGAAGAACACATTTTATCAATAATGCCATGTACAATGAACAAAAAAATAGAGTAGTAATATTAAGTAAAATGTGAACAATAAAAAGAGCTGCTGGATTTTGCCATGAGCTACCGTACATCAGCACTGTGTGCAATAAGAAGCTGTAAGTTGGCCGGATAAACAGTAAAATCAGTTTTAAAAACATTGAGTAGGAAGTTAGGTACTTCATGTCTGTGTCATGAAATATGCTAAGTGTAGCGCGCTGTTTTATTTTACAATTTAAACGTTAAATTAAAGAAATATTACTGTGTATAAATTATTTAAGCAGAATTCACAATAAAAATCAACAAAGCCAAATATGCTGTCAAAAATATTCAGAAAAATGAACCACGACTCTAACTAAGTGCGTTACCCAAAATGAGAAAAACAAATTCATAAATCGACAAATTTGATCTGTTCGGGAGGGACCGAGTGAAGAACAATTCGGGGAACAATTCAGATGAATGGTAGTACACTGCTCGGGTACGTAATTTTGATTTTTGTAGATGTATGACGTATACTCGGTATAAAGTATTATTACAGTGCCCTGTAATATTGTCGTATTTAGTAAAGCGCGCTACCAATAGATATTGCCTCGGATATCGCAGAATAAATAAAATTATTCCAACGCTTTGTAAGTTTTGAAAAATATTTTCCACAAACAGTGACCATTCAACCAAGAAGGGCTATAGGCACCGACGGATAATGAATTACACTTCTTAGTCAAACGGGGTCGGTATGATCTACAAGATTTAACCAACCAATGCGCTTTATTAAATACGACAATATTACAGGAAACTGTAATAATACTTTATTGTTTCAAGCTCAAGTAGCTTGTTGTCAGATTTTCAAGTTTTCGTTTGCATTTGGAGGTGACGATGGCGTTAAGGGGCATCTACCAAATTCGACCTTGCACAATTATGCTTTGTATATTTTTTTGTTTCCCTACGTCCTCACGTTTAAGTTCACATAACGAAAATTTTATTAGAAATATGAAAGCTCCGCAACATGTAGGTAGCCAAGCGGTCCAAGCGGATTTTGGTTCACGTACTACTCTATAAGCTTCGTCAGCACTGAACTGGGAGACCGCCGAGACCGGCGATTGTTGTATCAACAATGGGACGGCACGCGACTACCGAAGCAGAAAGACAATGTCAGTCATAGAAGGATAGAAAAGCGAGAGATGGATTTTTATCCGATATTTTAGTGGTAGCAACCGAATTTCAATAAGGAATTGTACGGTCATAAGTAATTTGAGGATTCTGAGATTTTTATATAGTATTCATAAAGTTTCAAATTAGACTTCTTATCAATTAGTTTTTCCACTTAATCCATATTTAATTGTTTACAAGGGCTCAAACTTTGCTTAATATGTGTAATTACCTCATGATTCGTATTTTTTTCAACAAAATTTGGTTAGCATTTCAAAGTTTTCATTCGATGAGAACTTCAACATTAATCTACATGATATATTTTTTCCTAATTTTCAATACATCCATTACCTCAAAATTCTTTGCCAAAAATACTTCGATATTTTGTCAAATCGCTGCCGATAGATTCCCCTTAATGTCACAACTTTTACATTTCCGTTACTGAAAGACGTGTATTAGTACATTAATATTGCAATGGTTTTCGCTCGGGTTTTCAACGAAGCTTACATTTCATTTTCCCATTTTTTCAAATGGCTCTGTCTATCAATGATAATCAAGATGTTGCTAGTAATATTGGTATGAATCCCGGCGGTCACCAAGAGGATAACGATTTTTTTAATGAACCCTAATAAAAAAATAGTTCTTTATTTTTCATAAGCTGTAACCAAATACTTTTTTAGTAGCTATACTGTGAAGATTTTAATGTATTTGCAGTAAATTTTTTATTATATTCAGTAACGGAATTACTAAGGCTGTACGTATTATTGGAAATTAGTGAACAATGTTAGGAATTACTGGGGAATTAGTGGGCATTGGTGGGCATTACTTGGGAATTACTAGGAATTAGTGGGCATTATTTGGGAATTAGTGGGCATTACTTGGGAATTACTAGGCATTAGTGGGCATTAGTGGGAATTAGTAGGCATTAGTGCATTAAAATTAAGAGTAATGCCCAAATTGGGCATTAGTGTACACCATTTGGGTCAGCGGTTTACCCCTCGAAGAGAACGTGAAAACTTCGAACTGGATAATTTTTTTTCCATTTCTATCTAAAATTATTAGAGAAATACTAATTCAGATTAATGAAAAGGAATGAAACTTTAATTTTGAAAATGTTAATGTTAATATCTCATAAAACAATTTGGCTTGGCAGTTATTTGATGAAATTATAATTTTTAAAGTAAATACAAGTTCAATTTTATTTGGAAATTAAATTTTCCAACTACTGAGTTCTTAAGACTACCTTCGATTTTATCTCTACTGATTCTGCATAATGCAATCCAAATAGTCTACTAACTGCGCCATTTCATTTCCTTTTTTTTAGTTTTTGTCGTTGCTTTTAATAATTATGTGCTCGACTGTCGTCGCCACCTCTACGATATCGTTATCGTAACAGCAAACAGCGTACGTGACGGTTACTACTACCGTTTTTCAGAGAGCAAAACCTCCGCCTCCATCAACAAAAAAAGAACAGATAATTACGTGATTTTAGTCTGCAAGCTTTCTTCTCAAACGAGAAGTGCAACAGCAAAGTAATGGGGTCTCTATAATTTAAATTTTAATGCCGTTTCGTCGGGATATTCAAATTTTTAAAACATCTGCAAGTTTGCTCTCACTTTGCCAAACATTATTCTGAAACTTAGATAATTAGGAATGGAAAGATTCCCTCATACCTTAACGTCCCAAAAACAACCTTCCGGAAATTTTATTACTCAGGTAAATTTATGCAAATATCTCCAAGTATTAAATTTACGTTTTCGGAGACACATAGGAGGTGAGTTAAAATAGTAGTGAGTGAGACGCGCAAGAGAAAAACAGATGCAGTTATCGTAATGATGCAGCAAATCAAAGTTTGAGAAGGGCATAATATGGGATATACAAGTTTCGGGAGAGGTAACGACTTTCGAAGCTGTCTACATGTCTAACATTAACGTTAACATTATGCGACAATAAGATATATATTCTAGTACGTTCTTGATTTTGGAATATTCATTATATTTTCAAAATAAGTAACAAACCCCATATTACAGATTATCAAATATTATTAAATATTTTATTTACATAGAGTGTGGTTGGCTGCTCTAATTGATGGAAATTGGTTACTATATTTTGACTAAGTTCCGCAATAGTACATTCAATAGCGCCAAATCAAGCAAATTGTAGAAGTATTCTAAATCCGTGCCACGAGAGATCTAGACAAGGTCGCATACCGGTAATAATTTTTGTCGTTTCGATTAAATTATGGAAACGATGTCCGCCTGTACAGGTTATGAATATAATTTATTTGAAGTAAAGTTAGGTATCGTGAGTCGTTGCGCTATCCCTTCTTGTGCAAGACAAATGTTTCGCAGGTTGCTCGAAATAGATAATAAAATTTGGTCACTGAACGATCCTAGTTTACAGTTACTGAATTCCTGTTCTAGTCTTCAACAAAATAAGGACCAATGATCACATGCTCTATTGCAAAACGTCAAATAATAGCAAGAGCGTTTAAACAAAAAAATCGCGTTGTTTCTGATTGATGTAAAAATCAAAGTAAATTTGACATTTATGGGAAAACCGCTCGTTTTTTCAAAATTTGGAAGCTCCGTACAAAAGGATCAACATAGTGAGGTTTCCGTACTAGTTTTTGGCAGATTTAAGGTTAATCACCAAAAGCCTTGAACAGTTCACTGTGATGCACTAATATTCAGTTTATATCCGTCTAAGGCGCCTTTTTGGACGTTATGAAGACTGTTCCTGATCTGCTTTATCCTTGGTGACTATAGGCGACAACCTCACAATCTCTGGAGCGCAAAAACACACCACCAGTACTGCAGAATTCACTCGCTAAGATTACACTTTACTGGCCTGTACAACATTTCACAAAATTTCATACGCTGTTGATACGTTAAATCATTTGGTCAATTCAACACATGAAAAGAAGTAGGCTCCGAAAAAAAGTTAGGTTAGGTAATGTTAGGTAAGGTCGAGTATGGCATCTGAACAACAAATGCTTCAAGAGCAAATTGCACAATATTCCTTTGGAAGAAATTTTTTTCGTAGCAAAAAGTGGTGCGAAGTAGTATCTACAACATTTTGAAGAGGGTTGGAAAAAAAACTGAAACTGGGAGGAAAGCTTGGAAGGTTTTTTAAAAACAAGGATGGTATGAGCCTAACAGGCAGTATTATACCAGCAAGTCACTTGAGAAGGTAGAAATAGAACCTCGAAAGAAGCAGAAAACACCCAAATCAAATTGCTGATGGATAAATTGAGAACTTCATCTTGGACAACTAACCTCAAACGCCTGGAAATGATATTTATGACACCGATAGCACTTCTTAGACATCTTCCGACAAATATATAAAGCAAAATAATGGGAACAAAATGATGCTTTACATTGCTGTCTCAAATGAAGGTATTTCGGAGTCATACTTCAAGTCAAATCGTGCAACCAACCAGTAATTAAATCATAATAACTGTAGTACCAACGTTTTTAATTCTTTTATTGAAAAATGTTATAGATGATAAGCATGTCAAAACGAAGCATAACAGCAAATGTATCCGTTCTATACCGAAAGAACGGAACCCAACAAATATACCTCAATCCCAACTGATTTGTTTTCGAAGAATTGAGCTTGCTGGTTTATTAATAAAGCCGGAAATGCCAAAATCTTGCAGTAGTTGAAGACCAGAAACCAAAAATGCCTCAAGGAGTGTAGGAGCATTCAAACCAAAATACACATTGAACACGAACCACGAAAATTTCTTGTGATCATGGGAAAACATACTTCCAAGCTTGAGTAGATTGCGGTAATCACATTAAAACTTCTCTAGAAAATTTTGTTCTGCTTTCTGTGAATTTATTTGTTTGATGTTTGTTGCAAGATCCACTTTTAGTGTTTTTCAAGGAAATGAATGGCAGGAACTTATGGTTATAGAATTCAGACCAACATTTTTAAAACCTAATTGTGCGTTAATCCTTCTTAGGGGTCGATAGAAACAGCTGTTTGAACATTTAATGGCTCCTCATTCGGCGGATCGGACACGAAAGTCGGGGCCTAATGAAAATTTACAATTTTACGTTTTCACTTGGAGAGTTGCCTAATAGGAAATTATTAAGGTTCATCGTACGAGAGACACCAACCTAACGGAGTATAGAAGGATTCTAATTAATATATACGACGAGCGTCCATATCCAAACCGGACTATCTATTTCAGTTAAATTGATCGAGCTGATTAAAATTTGCATCGTGAAAAAAACAAAAAGTATGTAGGTGTAATATACATTTTTTACGTGAATTATTGGTTAAGGCGAGAAATAAATCTTCAAGGAAATAATGTTGCCAATAACAAAAATTTATGAATGTAATAATTTGTGTACACAGTCCAAATGAATTATTCTCTCTTGGCTCTGTACACTAGATTTTATCCACTTATTCTTCCTTCGAGTGCCGCGTTGCTCCACACTCTCTAGCAAACATTTGGTCAATAAGCTGCAATTTTCACATCTGACGGGTGCGTTTTGCTTATGCATATGTGTAGTCCATTGAAATGTTACATTTTTTAGGCCTACCTTGCGTTTTTTAGAGGACGCAATTTTATTTTTTTGATGTGTAGGAGGGGTCAGTGTAAAGCTAAAAACAAGTTTGTGGGGTCGCAACCCTTGTCCCACGGCAGCCATCTTGAAAATAGGGGTTGAAATGGTTTTTACGATATTTCTCTTAAACTATTTATTTGATAAAAAAAATTTGTGGACATTTTTTATTGCAAATTAAATTCTCTACAACTTTGGCCCAGTAACTTTTTGTCGTAGAACTAAATAAAAAAGTTATAAGCGAAAATCTTCAGAAATTCGAGAAAAAAATATTTTTCGATGTACCTAACTTTTTTTTATCATTTTACGAAAAAATGATGTCTAACCATTAATGTAGATCGTTTTTCGAGGAACAACTTTTATTCGCATCATTTTTTCATCAAGCCTTTATACGGTGGTAATGAAGATGATAATTCTCTTGACAGCCTAAGATACAAACAATTCGCCAAGGCAGTGACAAAAAGTACATTCAATTTATCTTCACTTCCTCCAACACAAGACACAGCTCGCTTTCATACTTTCCGAATCTACCATCAGGTCCAGTCGTGGCTTGGTAATTATAATGATCCTGAAGACTGAGGCTGGAAAAAATGTGGAAAATTATTGATGCCAGTGCAGAACTCTAAACCTCCAGCACCCCCTGAGCTTCTAAAATTGATCTTTTGCAAATGCTAAGGAAACTGTGGAGCGACGTGTGGATGTCGAAAAGCAGGACTGAAATGTTCTGCAGTGTGCTTCCATTGTTCTGGAGAGACTTGCAGCAACGTAATGGAACTCTCAAAATTAATAAATGAAAATGACTTTGATGATGAACCGCCAACATTAACACCCCTCCCTTCTCCAGTTCTCCCACTGGTATTTAAGTTATAATAACAAAATAAAAAAAAAACAATGACTGATGACATATTATTAGTACACACGTAGGTATAATATAGGTACAGTTAAGAGTACTTAAAAATAGTACTCACTTCAGAGCGCTGTAAAACCTTAGCTATTGACTTAATGAAAAAATTATGCCAATAAAAGTTGTTCCTTAAAAAAACGATCTGCAAAAATGGTCAGATATCATTTTTTCGTAAAATGATAAAAAAAAGTTATAACGAAAAATATAAATTTTTTTCTCGAATTTCTGAAGATTTTCGCTTATAACTTTTTTATTTACGACAAAAAGTTACTGGACCAAAAATGTAGAGAATTTAATTTGCTGCAAAAAATGTTAACAAATTTTTTTTATCAAATAAATAGTTTGAGAGATATATCGTAAAAACCCCTATTTTCAAGATAGCGGCCGTGGGACAGGGGTGGCGACCCCACAAACTTGGTTTTAGCTTTACACTGACCCCCCCTACACATTAAAAAAATAAAATTGCGTCCTCTAAAAAACGCAACCCCAAATGTAACTTTTCAATGGACTAGTGAGGCAGGAGGCAGGGGCATGGAAGCAGGTCGCCATCGTCGCTACCCAAGAAGCAATTATTTTCCGCAAAAAATGTTCTATTTTCTATATGCATCATTGAAAATTGATAATTTTTTTTTGTACTCTGATAATCAAAACAAACATTCAGTTTCAACGGCTGCTATCTACACTGTTAAAAAAAATAAAGTATTTATGAAAGTTTATATTTTGGACTAAATAAATAAGTTTTTCATACATGCATATGAAAAAAAATATTTTTCAGCAGAGAATGGAATTAACTTTTTCCCCAAAAGTATTTATTAGGTTTGAGAAGTTATGAGCAAAAAACCATTATTCACAATATTATAAATAAACAAATGTGAAAAGTGATATTATTATTATTATGACATCTTTACATTACATCTAATTAGTCGTAGTCATTCAAATTCAAAAATAACCTGTACAAAATCTGTTTATGGCGTTTCAGCTACCGTTATCAAGAAATATTAAGTTTTTATAATTTTTGGCCTCTATCTGACACTACAAGAAAATTCGACAACATTTTAACAACATTTTAAAGTCCAAGACTGCAAAAAAATGTGACGGTGTGGGGGAAGCTGATCGAGACTCGAGATAAACTCGACCCCGGGGCTACTTATATATATATAGGTACTTTTCTCAGGAACTATTCAAGATAAATTGATAAATCTACTCGGATATTCCGAAGAATTGATTTGTTGTAGCTATTGCGCTTGTGGCTTCATTTTATACTGAAAATAGTTTAGTCTGAGGAGAGGGAAAGAAACAATTTTAATAGGCAGGATAACCAGCTCAAAAATTTTTCAACTGACCAGTAAAGATCAAAATTAATCAATTGATCTATGACCTATGTTACGAATGAACCGGTCGTGCAAACTAAGTACAATTATTAGCAGACATAAATAAAATTGAATTATTTGAAATGAAAGTATATTTTTTATAGTACCTAGACCTCATCGAACTCAATTTCATTTCTCTAGTAAAGAATAAATATTGTCGAATTGATCTCGTATATATTATTGACATTCTTGACCTTTTCTTTATTGGATATTGATTTCCGTATCGCATTTAGTTTTTTTTCTCTATAGCATTATCCTTCATTCTAGTCAATCGTCTCCATCGCCATTCGCTGTTCATACTGTTAAATAACCACGCGGTACATTCCTAGACCAGTTTGAAAAGTGAGCAGACCATTTGTTCGTGGTATATTCTGGAATTTATCATTCCCTTCGTTTATAAAATCCGTCCTTTCTACAAAGGACCATTGTTCGATTTTATACCGAAAGGATTTTTCGACGGTATTGGAGAAATACTGACCAGTGTTTTATTTGAAAACGGAATATATATAGACCTGTATTTTTCAGGAATAAGTACCAACTTCCATACAATTGATATTAAATTCATCTCAAATTTTTTTCATAGTTTCGTCATCGATGCAATTCACCTATTTCAACTACTCGTAGCACATAATAAAGACAAACAGAGAATTCTTATTGGCCGATTTAAGATTGGTGGGCTAAACACCGTATGTTGTGAAAAGCGACGTCAGGAAAAATTATTATGCCGACGATAGAAAAAGTTATTATGCCGGTGTTACAAAAAGAAGAACTTGTTTACCAGTTGGTTATGAATTTCTGAAAATATATTATTTGGACAGCAGAATGTGGAAAATGTTATCAGAAATATTATTTTAGTACAAAAGATAGAGCGAAGAAGAGAAATTATCTGAAATAATTCAATAAAAATGGTAGTTGAATATGAGGGAAACATTTTAACGTTACAAAGTGTTATTTTTATTTAGAAGTGGCCGAAACCGGTCTACAATAATGTTGTCCCTTCTAATTGCAAACCAGAATGGTTGGTGTTAAATATCTTGTAGATATACCATCCCCGTTTGACTTTCAAGTGTAATTCAATATCCGTCGGGGTCTATAGCCCGGAAAGTAGTTGTTGCTTCTTAGTTGAACGGTCACTATTTTTTTAAACTTATAAAGCGTTAGAGTAATTATTATTCTGCGATATCTATATATAAAATAGATATAGATTCTACACAATAGTTACAGATAGTAGCATATGTCAAATCTTCTTTCTGTAGCATAAGTTTTTCCCACTACAAAACAACTTTTATTGCGCCACTAAAGAATGGGTTTTAAAGCTCCCTATCTTTAAAAAAATACTGCTTACGTCCTAGTATTGTAGAACATCAGACGTTTCGAAACGATTTCGGTTTTACAGTCACCATCTCGTCTGTATATTACGGAACACAGAATGTGTAATAAACATTGTGAAGGGGACAGGGAAAAAAGAAATTGTGAACCACGAATCTTTATTCCCTTCCATGGTCTAGTGTACACAATTTTATTAAAGAAAATTCCGATGGATTAGCAGGTGTGCCTGAAAGTACATTCGGTATAAAATGAAACTATCGCCAGGGGCATTTTATGTGAGCTTCGGATGTCTTACTATTGAGCATGATAGCATTTAGACTTTTCTTTAGAATTCACGTGTCTGACTGGTAAATACGAAAAGTTGCTTACAATATGTTTTTATTTATTCTATTATATAGACTGTGTCATATTTATAAACAAACTATTGCTAATTAAAATTCAACTTACCACCAATGGATTTAAATTTTGAATTTTGTAACATACCTGTAACAAAAAATATATATTAATATGGTGAGCAGAATAAAAACAAAATTATATACAGGATAGTGCAACATTATTTCATCGGGTTAGTATTTTCAGTAGATATGTGAATCTAAAAACAAAATGGGCACTCCTACCACAAAGAGTTGATAACCCATAATTTTAATTAGAGTCTGGATCACCATAAATACAGGGTGGTCCTCAAGTCATTGTGCATAGAAATACGGTAGGTACAATCTTCACTTTAAAAAATTGCGATTTAAATCAATTAGCCTCAATAAAAAGTTGATATTTTGAGAGATACAGGGTGTTGAACATGAAATTTTAATTCTCTTTTTTCACACTAACTTCAACGCTTTTTGACGTATATGCACAACAATTTGATGTTATGGGTTTTTGGATATGAGAAATCATCATTTTGTACCTATTTCGATGTATTGTAGAATATTTGTAGATACTAAAATATATACCTTTTTTTGTTGTAATGATGTGGCTTTAATTATTTTTTACAAAAGTAGCGCTAATGTGAAAAGTAAGAAAGTTTTGCATACATTTATGCCGCATACGTGGCCTATGTGGCGCCCTCTTAATATTGTCAAATGCAGACTTATCATGCGGGTCATACGATTCAACAAAGACTTATTCACCGTTTTTGTTTTCTTTCATTGTGCTTAATCATAACTTCCAAATAAAATCCGTAAGATGAATAAGACACACTTACGCAATTTTGACGGGAGAAAAAGGGTATTTATTTAGTTTTCAGCGATTCTAAAAAGTCTTTCACCAGCGAAGTTTATATTTAAATGTCTGTTATGTCACTTTTACAATTCAAAGTGACAGTATGAATAATACGAAGCAATTTTCTGGTATTTTGCATCCTCAATAAAAAAATGGTACTATAATCTGATAGATTATTTCGAGAATGAATGAAAAAGTGGAAATTCGTCAAGCAGTGTGCAGGAAGCTTCAACCATCATTATTTTCTCCGGATATATTCGAAATCTCACATTTTGGTAACCTTTGTGTCTTCTGATTTGATACATATGGTTAGTGACCTTTGAACCCGCACGATAAGAGCGCTTTTGACAACTATATCAACATTTTATTGAGACTAGTTGATTTAAATCTCAATATAACTGTATTTCTATGTACAATTACTCAAGGACCACCCTGTATATTTAAATAAATAAACAAGTTTGTACTGAAATCATTTTTTTATTATTATTGAACAAATTTTCATAATTTTTTTTATATCTGTGTACAGATTACGGTTACAGTTACACTTGATCAATGATTCATACTTTTACGCATCGTTTCTCAAGAAAAAATAATATTTATAAAGAGAAAATCTATACTTAGCTATGATGATAAAATAAAAACAGAATTCTCGTATTTCTTATTCGTAAACAATAATCTATGAAATACGACACTTAATGTCACTTTTACGACGTCGATTCGTTTATTAGGTAGTTTACTTATTACTGAAACTGGGTTGGGCAACTAACAAGCAAATTGTATTTACCAAATTAACTAATTTATGTACCGATACGAATAACTTCTTTCGTTGGGAATATTCATTTTAACGATGAAGGGGGTTAATTAATAGGCAAAAACCACCCTTATGGATTATAAGTCATTTCTTTTAAGAACGAAATTGATTTGAAACTATATCGTTGAATATACAAAAAAATATATATTATGATACCGAAATATTTAGTTTGAACACGTTAAGCTTATTTGAAGATGAATATGTATTGATTTAATGAAAACATTGAAATTGAATAGTGAACACAATTCCAACTGGGACTTAACAATTCAATACTTGCTTCCATGTTTACCTTGACTGAAAGGTATAAGACGTGATAGACTCAAAGTACCTAATCGTCTTTCTTTTCTTCACATTCTTCCTTTCCTGTTTGTTGGATACATAAATGGCGACTTTCCGAAACCTAACACAAGTCAAGCGACTGCATCATTTAACACTACGAATTGATATATTTAAATCCAAGGGTAAAATTCTTTCTTTTTTCAGTCCGATGTGATTCCAAGAGCTATTCCCCACCTATGTACGTTCTACCTTCGACAGCTTTAGGGTTGGATTAGATTAAAATTGATGAGTTGGCTATTCGGGCTATTACACTGCGACCTTCTGAACTTCAATAAGCTGTTTGGCCTGTCTTTGTCATAGTAAGATTACCGACCATTCTAGAGATCTTCGTGCCATCTAATTTCTTGTGGCCATATTTATTGTCGACTTTTCGGACGCCACAGGAGAACGATTCCTTGCCTGCCCTTGTCTGGTCTCAGCCGCCAATTCGTAGCCCTTATGACCCTCGTGCCCTGGTACCCAGGCTACCATAATGCTCCATGATGAATCACCGTAACTTCCACTTGGAAAGTTGTGACGCCCTTAGATATGCTTATTGTAATAGCTATCCTTCGTTTTAGTTTAACAATACTGGCTCCTACACCTACTTTTATCTTGGAGCCGTCCGTATACTAGGACGCCTCAGCCTAAATGAGTACACCTTTCTTCCAGTCTTTCCTACCTGGTATAGTTATTTGGGACTTATTATCAAAGCTATATCTTACGGAGCTTGTCTTCTTTGATATCCGCACGTCTTCATTCCCTTCCCAGCTAGACACAGCCGATACCGGCACAGTTGTTCAGTATAGTCACATAAATGGTTGGCCTTTGAACGATTATGTGAAAAAATCAGCTACAATCGTGAATACAAAAAAAAATTAGTTTTATACCTCGTCAATCGATTTCATATCATTAATAGGGACAATAGGATAGTGAATATGACTGAGCTATTTCAGTTAAGTGAATAACTACAGTTTTTCTATTTCGGTTCCATCCTTATAGCAAATATTCATAAGATCCCGTTAATACTGTAGTGTCCTACTAAACGATAATAAATGATAATCATCGGATATTTTTTATTACAACATTTGAGATAATGCCGCTCGTAAACAACTTGTGAAATTTAATAAAATCTTATTTGTAGGAAAGGAATTTTGTGGGTAATTATGTTTACAACTGCTTTATCCTCTACAGATGAAAATCCAGAATGAAGCATTATGTTGAAGGTGTATGTTTGCGCGCAGACCCAATTTACCTCGTTATAATTTGACTCCTTTCGCTAACAGGGCCCAAAATATTGCTATATGATGCAAAAACTGAATCCATTTTCAAGTAATGAGAGGATTATTATAGAGTAGAAATTAACCCACTCAAGCTGAAAATACGGGTGGGTATTATCTGGTAACGAGACTCATGTGCATTATTTTATGAAATGTTGAATAAATTGAGACGACCAATGGCCAGCTTCGTACAGAAATAGAGAACAAAAGGAATTTACACATAAACTTACGTATAACTATATACAAGGTGGCTGAATGGAAACGAAACAAAGCTGCGCAATATTTTAATTTACATATTGAAGTATTTTTTAAATTGTCACCGGGAATGAAAACTTTAAGTTCTGTACTCCACCTACTGTCACATTGGATCTTAAAAGCATAAGCTCTAGCCGAGTAACGCTAAAGTTGACTTGTAACTGCCAAAAAGGCTCTTCTCAATCGGAATATTAATTATCTCTGGTCTGGAGCCCTGGCCATTCATTCTGATATGCATCTCATCAAGTTATACCCAACAGATTCCTAGTAATACTTACCAGAATTGGTTCATTCAAAGGCTTTTATTCAGATTCCCAAGAATGTTACCAAATAAGTATTAATATTTCAACAGAAATGCCTTACGTTGTATGGCAGATTTACAGTTAAGTCACTGTCAACTTGACTATTAGAAGAGGTCCGTCTTTAACTGGAAGATGATGCACAGAAGAAGATCTACTTGGTGCCTGCCTGCCACGGCCCGAATTACGGTTCTGATATTTGGTATACTCTTTCTCCATCTTCCAAAGAAATGAAAAATCATTCTTCAAATGAACGAATCGGTATTATTAAGAAGATGTTGTTTGGAGGATCGCAGAGGCAAGCCAAATAAACCGATTACACACCTAACTAAACCAACAGATTTTGGAATTTTAATAGTTCCCTATTAAATGTTATTTTTTCGTCAAAACTCACAAAAAATTACACATTTCGTCTGTTAAAACATCAACATATCCAAGACTCCGAATAAAATCGTAATTTTGTAAAAACAGGTATTTAATCGAGATAAAATGAACAGAATTCTTCGTGATGGCCCAGATGAAACTTAATTTTTGAACAGCGGACGAAAAATACTTGCCTTCAAAAATACTCGAATTTTCATTCGGAAATTATTAATTTTTTGTAAAGGTCGTCGAAAAAATGTCGGAAATAACTCTTTTCACCCACTTTCCAGACATTCCTTTGTTTTTTTTTCAGTTGAGAAATGTCATTTCCTTTTAACCGATTTTTTCAATACTACTCAACAAATCATATATTCAAAAACCACTTATATAGATTTTAAAAACACAAAAATTTAGGTGAGCCTTTCGATAAGCAATCATAAGTCGAAAATAAACAGCACATAATTCTCTTCACCTAATAAATAACGTTACGTGGATTTATTTTACGCGCGGAACAAAAAGTGTCGATTGTAGAATAATAAAATTCGCGACACCGAATGGATTTGAAGCTTAGCAGGGAATTTTGTAATACATTTCGTTAGGGGTTCGTCAAAAGCGACTCATTTGTTACGTGGTTCGCCTCAATTAAATGTTTCTTTCGGGTTAATTCACACCTTTTCACTTTTCAATCAGGATCTCTACTCAGTCTTAATGAATATATTCGTGACTGACCTGCGAATGTTCTCATTTTCTAGATATATAAAACGGATTTATTCAATGTTAGATTTCATGTTTTCCATACAGGGTAGGGTAGATGAGAATAAAATATAGAAGGTCAACAACTAAATTAAGCGTCAAGCTGTTGAAGCATATCAATCACTATCTCGTTTTGAACATACTTATTACGTGATATCCCATTACCTCTTTTCCCGTGTTACCAATCAGTCACGTTCTCTTGAAGTGAGTTATAAATTCATATTGTAGCACTCGGGGGATAGCTTGTGCATATTCTGGAGAAAAACTCAGTTATAAGTGAGAATTATCTGAATGAAATGGAAGTCACTACTGAATCAACATCACCCAGATCACGTTTCAGATGGAATAATAGTAGGTTAGTTGTACATCACACTCGTTGTTACGTCTCCGCTGGTTTCAAGCTCACCAGTCGAATTCATGAAATATATAACAATTTTTGTTTCGATGCGTTGATGAAGAAATTAGTTATTCTTTTTTCTCACATTTTTTTGGTAATCAAACCGTATTGATCATACACCATTGACACATATACACCTCATCACAAAAGAAGAAACACCAAGATGTAATTGTAACATACAACTTTCCTCTATCCATATCCTAACAAGCTGTACACAGTACCATTAAGCCAGAACGATAGCACAATTACCTGAACAAATTGAAGATTCCCTAGTTTTAAAAATGGACAATGTGATAAACTTCCTAAAGAACACTGACTTATTTAACAAAATTTGAAATTATGTTTGTATTTAATATTTTTGTTTAATATTACACTCCCGCTAATAACCCTAGCGGTTGATGCGGTAAATAAATGAAAAAAAAATGTTTTTCATTTTTTATCTCAACGTTTCGGTTGCTTCTCCTTCTTCAACTCTCCTTTTTAACTAAGTATGTATATTGTAGTAGCATTCACTGAGACCTAGGAGATCTATTGTGCCCTGTTACTTCTTACTTCTATTCAGTTCCTGAGGAAATCTCAGAGACTAGTAGCTCCTTTAGACCTATTTCTTGAAGGAATTTTAGAATATCTGCACCCAGTAATCTTCTAGGTGCTGTGTGCTGTTGCAATTCGCAACTATGTGGATGGAGGTTTCACCTTCCATGTCACATACCTAATGAATATTCTTCTTCCTCCACTATTTTGAGCATTCAGGCGACAATGTCCCGTTTGAATCCTTGTTAAAACTCTTGGTGCAGTTTAACTTTGACTTATGCATTCATTTGATATTAACCGAGATATTAACAATGCTGTAAGTTCTTTCCTTGCTGGGAAGCAAATGAGATGAGTTATTTGCTTAGGCATTATTATTCAAATAATAAAAATATAAGTATTCCGTTCAATTACAATTTCTTCTTTCCGAATACTTTCTAGACAGACTATAAAATCGAGGATAAGTATATTTCGAAGATAGCTAAAATACAATTCAATTGTAAGTGACATAATGAATAGTTCTGGTGAAAAAATCTCAAGTATCAGCGGTGAAATTCAGGGACAGCATGGCGCTGATACTGAAATTGTGCCCTATTGTTTATGTCACGTGTTCTCAGCAACATCTTGATCCTAGAATAAGCTTTATATATGTTAATAGAAATGAAAAAGAATGTGTTTCCTGATTTTTTTTAGAAACGTGTATTTGTTCAGGTAGTAGGTAATCAAAGGTTGGTTATTCGATTGTTGGGGTTAAAAAACTAAGCACTTTTGGCGCGATCTAGAATACAAGTAAAAAATGACTGGTTATCATAAAACTGTGACCTTTTCGTTGGGAAATTTTCTAATAGCGATTGCTTTCCGTTTCTGAACCGGAACTGGTATGTGAATAAAGTGAAGGTATTGTTTTTCCGACCTTCTACTATATCCAAAAGTATAGAAGAGCCATTTACTCAAGCCGGGACGCGGTAATCAGAGCAAGGCAGAGAAAATTTAAAAAGCAAATACCACCTCACCGGAAAATATCCGTATCCTCCATTCTACAATAGAAAAGATATTTGGCAAAAAGTAGGGGTGTGTAACCTTTCTACGAAGGTAATGGTAAAGCATTTTAATACGATTTTTTTGAGCTCGGTAAATTTCCCCAGGGTAGATAGCATAGACGGCGAGCTGAAAGAGCCGTATTGCCCGAATTTTATACACAGTCACGGTACCACTCACAATTTGAACCCTTCAATTTGAAATAAATACAAAACTGTTCATGAAAATATAAACAAATAAATTGAATGGATACTTAGGGCTGTTATTTTATTGTTATCTTCCCAATTAAATCAAACTTAACTTCTTCTAATTTTCATTTCTTGCCTGAATCCTTCAAATTAAATCTTCTGAGATGAATAAACACAAATATTCAGTTCATACCGACCAAATAAATATCAACTATTCTGCATTATTAAACTTATTTACCCATAAGATAGTGCAGTGATTGTTGTGAATGAGTTTCCAGAAAATATTTCCAATAGTTTTGTCAATATTCTTAAAATTCAAATGCTCTGTATAAATTAAAAATTGTTCATTATACATTGACTGAACTAGTGCAGAAATCTCAAACTATCTGCCCTTGTAGTTTAATATACTATTTTCTCTATTCACGGCCAGGAAAGAATAAATGTCGGACTTCCTGCCTCCCAACAGAAGTAGCAATTACGTACTTTCGGCCGTGAAAAAGACAAGATTGTTCTATTTCATCGTATCAGTATGGATCTTCAGTGTCATCTATCCAACTATTCAACCACTTAGGTAAATTTTATCCAAAATCAAATGCAGAAGCTGAAACAAGCGTTCGTCGCCCTTGGCGACTTTTTCCACTCGTATTATAGCTTCTGCAAACGATTTTTGACAATCTTCAGCTGCTAAATTAACAATTTCGGCATAGCACACCTGAAGAATGTGAACTTAGTCAGGTGCTGAGTTGTTTCAAAAATTGCACTATTTGATACACTAGATCTGCACGTCTTTGGGAGATCCACACACAAAAACGCAGATAAAGAAGATATAGATGAAAAAAAATGAAATATGATGCTTCTTCTAATTGTACGTCGCTTAATGAATGTCTCGCACAGTATACAAAATATTTAAACAACCAAATATTCTATTGTCCAGATGGTATTTTTTCAATTTCACGTCAATATGTATTGGTGGATTAAACTAAAATTAAAATAAAACCCAGTTTAAGTGACTATTGGAAACTTAGAGCAGCTCAATCAGTTTATAACAAATAAAACTTTGGATTTAAAAATATGTGCTTCAATTTCAGGCTAAAATAGAGCCAGTGTATGAGGGCAACATAAAGGGTAAATCCAGCCCTGTACGTGCCAATCTAGTTTCTGATTAAAGATATTAAATTAGCAGAAATCAACTAACCTAGATAGTCAGTAACTGTTACTAAAAAAGGAGTCTAGTACATTCTAATTCTATCGATTGGGTGTCCGGGGCGCGCCCATGGCGTATATCGGTTATCGTTATCCGGCCAAGGTGAGTTCGAAGGGGGTTTCTACTTCCCGGGCAACTAAGAAAACTGGAAAAAGAAACGAAAGAATCGTTCTTTAATGAAAACGAATGGAAGCCTCGGCGTTAGTTTCAAAGACAATATTGCCACCGTGAAGTTAATATCTCCATAGCTTCGCTGTTTCCGACGGAGGAAAATAAGAATGTGGTAGGGGGATTCGAACTAGAAAAACTAATTGAAGAGACTTCTGTTGATAATTTTCGTTTTATTTCTTTACGGGCAACTAACCATGAATACTGATTGCTTTTATGATGGTATTTGTTCATTGCCATCAAAAGAGAGTGATTTAATACCAAATTAGTTGAAAAGTAATTATAGTTAATTCATTGAATATGATAACAAAGCTAAAGAAATCGAAAACAAATGAGTAACAAATGAGATATACATATCAAGTTTCATTAATTTTAGAAGATAAGAATTAAATAAAAAATCAAGTATTGTTAGTAATATTTGAAACTACTAGTTGTGAGAGTGACAAATTTTTACCTTTATGAATATCTATTATAAAAATTTCATCCAAACATGATTATTAACATGACTACCAGTAATGTAAGAGTTTAGTGGACAAAGTAGTTAATAACGGTTTTTCTAGGTTTCAACAATGTTCTAGGGTCTTGAGGCAGTGCAGTATACTGGGTAAACTTCTATTGATATTCTGAAATAATACTCGCAAGACCATACGTGAGAGATTATAATGAACTGCCTATAATCTGATGCTTTTTCTGAATTCCGAATTTCTGTTTAAATCTATCAATGTCAGGCTCTAACTGTACCAATTTATGTTCTATTACCAAGTCATTATTAGGTATCACTTGCCTCGATCAATTTTGACGCTTCTTATCTTTGTGATTATTAATGATTCATCATCAATTCTTGTGGATCACTATCTGAACATAAAGGCTTACTATTGAAAATTTCTTTATTTCTAATCATAATACTTTAAACGATTTTCTTTATTTTTCACCGAAACATCATCCTCCCAACACTACTTCCAAACGTAGCGTAAAATCTATTGCCAATCTTCTTCTCCCATTACTTGAGAATACCGACCTTTCAATGACCACTCCGCTCCCCCAACCTCATATCCCTCCTTGGACTAAACAACTTCCTCTATTCAATACCTCCCTTACCAAGTTCAATAAACATGAATCGCCCAACATACTTATAAAGAAAGCATTTTTGGAAATATTAGAAAAAACACCATATGATGTAGTTCTCTACACAGACGCCTCAAAAACTTCTTTTGGTGTTGGCTGCTCCGTCACAACCAACCACGAACTAATAGGTTCCTATCGGTTGCCCTCAACATGTAGCGTTCACACTGGTGAGTGGTATAGCATCTTCCAAGCATTCAAGCGCGTTCCTGTCAAGCGCGTCGCCATTTGTACCGATTCACTTTCCTCAATTAATTCACTCAATACCATCTTGTGTTTTAAGATAGTTTATGTATTTTTATAATATGTCTTTTTGTCTTTTGTACAGTGCCAATGGCCATAGTTGTCGAGGCACTTAAATTCTAATAAAATAAAATAAAAAATTCCGATATTTTTATAAAGTTTCTACGTAGTTTTGTAAAACTGCCAAGCCAAATCTAATATATTTAATAGTTGTTTTATGAAAGCTACATAACAGCTTCTAATGAAATAATTATATGATTATTTCATGTGTCTGTAACTACAATTTTCAATTGCAATAAAACCGCGGCATCTGCTGTAAAAAGTGTTCATAACAACAGTTTTATAACGCATTTAACCCTGATTTATAAATGCTCCCATTAAAATAAATAAACCCCATAAAATGAAATAAAATTCAAGTTTTTCAAAACCCGTCTCATTTTCTGGCCAGTTTTATGAAAAAAAAATTTATGAGCGAATTAGTATAAGTTTCGGTGTAGACCTACAAAAATTTTCAAAACCAGAAAATTCTAAAATCCATATATAAGGTTTTTCAATGTGGAAAATTCGTCTTTTTATAGAAAATTCAATTCTGAATCGAATGGCGTAGACTAGAACCTTGCAAACCTTAAGGTTCCCGAGATATTAGCCAATATGTGAAGAAAGGTCAAAAAGTCAGACTCCAGGTTTTCATAAAACTGGCCATAAATTGAGACGGGTTTTGAAAAACTTGAATTTTATTTCATTTTATGGAGTTTCAGAACAAGCAAAACTTTTTATCAAGAATAACATTTTTCAATAAATTAATATTTAAAAATTATTCACCTATAGGATACTCCATCCGTGGACACGCTGTATATTATGAATACTGCCAATTGGTCACTTGTATTTTTGTAAGTATCTAATTATAACCTCTTATTACCCAAAACCTCTGTCGATATAAATCGCGATATTATCATCCAATATTTCGTCACTGCAATGGTGGAAGATGAAACCAAATGAAGCGATAATCCATCTCGAAATCTACGAATTATATGAAAATGTATAATCCCTGGTCTATAACTTCGCCAATCGTATTTCACTCTACCTCGAATAGTTTCAAATTGAAGGATTTCGCACTAACAGGTATATTAATAGAGCAATCCCAACTATTCGAGTCAATATTTATTTGGCAACTTTCAACAACTTCCGAGATTATAATCTTTAATTGGCTCGAAAGAAGATAAGTCGACTGTAAAGGAAATCGCGAGTATAGAAAAGGAGATTTTCAAGATGGAAACTGAATGCAGACAGCAGTTGAAATTAAATTTTCTATTACAAGTAGCTGAAATATTTTTTTGTTTTTCAATAAATAGAAATTTGAGATAAATATACGTTTAAAGCTGGAGCTTTACCAAACTGGGACTGTGTTCGCCAGCGGCCGAATGTCGATAATTATCAAAGGATTATCCTAGGCATAGGGGTAGTAGATACACTGAAAGACACACTTTTATATAAATTAGTTTGTGTAGTGAGAATTACATTTTTCATTATCCAAAAATTTTATATTATACAGCTTGTTGTTTTTGACAGATCTAGTTTAAAAAATAAATAGGTAGCGCCTATAACTAAACGGAAAACGTTCATCAAATATTCTCACATTGATGCTAAATATTAATTTTTTTTCACTATAAAGCAAGAATTTTACAGTTAAGTGAAGTGCTAATTATTACTGTTTTGAAAAAATTAGACGTGACAACTTGATGATTTAAAAACGCGTACAGCGTGAACCTGATAAAAATAACTCCATGTAACAGACAGGCGGTTAAGTGAAATGTGTTTCATTTTTGAATCCGTTCCAAGAAAATACCACACGACTTCTATACTTCTTTTAAAAGATCAGAGTTGTAGCTGTCATTAGGGAACAAGAAAAGAGTTGAATATTTACCATAAATATATAAAAAAAAAACATAAATTAGATTCATGGTTTTTGTGGAGGAGAATGAAAGCCCTATCCAATTGAATGCCACAAGACCCTTCTAGTTGTTTGGAAAAATTGGGAAGGCGGCTTTAACGAGGGGCGATCAGGGAAGCAAAAATTAATTATTTGCCTTAATATTAAGTAATCGATGTTACAGAAGAGGATATACATGAAAATAACTAGTAATATGATGTTTGGTTTGGCTCAATTTCAACCAGGTACAACAATAAGTCATTTAGCTTTGAATGGAATTAGTTCCAACTGTATCTCACCGATTTGGTAATCGACGATTAAGTTAGGATAGTTTATTAGAGAGATTTCGCAGATTTAATACATTATATTTTATTCATTATTCATAGTAGTGAGAAAGTCTGGCACCAAGTCATTTTCTTTGAATAAATTAATATATAATTATCAAATTTTGTGGCTATAAACGGAATTTTATTCATCGTTTTTTTTGGGAGTTCCTCTTAAAAACGAAGAATACAATACTGCTCATAACCCTAAAATTTGATAATTATATGTTTATTATGAAAATGATTGGTGCCAGACTTTCTCGCTACCCTGTATAATTACATCATATATAGTAGTTTTTAGGCACGATTATGGTGTTATTGATAACTAGAGTTGTCTTCCCCAGTCATAAACTCGTAATTAAAAAAAATTAGCTGGAAGTTTCAATTTATATTCAATATCATTTATAATTATATTATATTGTGGAATTTATTCAGATTTCGCCAGTTTGCTTGAGCTTTGGATCTGTTACAGTTTAATTGATTTTTTTTAAACATGAATTCTGGTCCATCCATCGAAATTGCCTCTACCAAAAATTGATATTTGAAAACTTTTTATTTGCATGGGTTTAGTAAAAAAAATTGTGGCGAATATAAACCCAATGATATTATTCGAATTGAAATATGCAAAAATATTCATTATAACAGAAAATTTTCAGTTTTTGTTCGCATGCACGGAGGTTTTGAATAGTTGTGGTGGATTCATCATGATCATCCAATTCATGCTTGATATGTGATGTTATAAATTTAAATCGGTATTTGAATTGCAGTTTATTCATTCATTATTTGTCAAAAAATATTGATTTATTGGATACTGTTGAATGTTTTTTTTAATAAATCACACCAGTGGTAACGACTTAACTGTGTTTCCAATTAGTGTTATCATGTTGATATAAATATCGAATTATTTGATTACCCATTTTACTATTTTTTCTAATCTTTGCCGTTGCCTAAGCTATAATTACTATTAGATCAAATTTGACCGGTTGGTTAAGTCTTACAGTTACTTTCCATGTAACACAATGTGTTCCAAGCCAGTAAATGTAAGAAAAACAAATTATACCTACTTGAATTCAGGAAATAAAACTTGCCACATCTTCCAGCTTCATAAAATATTTGATAAGATAGGACGCATAATTCAGGCAAATGTTTTACGTGAAGTATTCCTCCCACATTTTAGAAAAATCCGAATAATATGTTCTATTTTTTATGACATACCAGTACATTATTGCATTTTCTACCTTAGATACCCCGTGCTGTCATGAATTTCGTTACATATTTTAACCTAGCCCAAATCTAAAAACAAAATTTGTAAATGCAAAAGTCCTTCCCAGAAAATAGAAGAAGAAAAGCTTCCTCGTCGATATGCGGTAGCTTTTATGTGAGTTTAATGAATCGAAACGGAGTAAGGAAGTACAGCGAGAAAAAATAAATTCAGACGGTGAATCAGCTATCCAGCCGCTGATGGCGGAATAATGGACTGCAATATCTATTCAAATTAGACGAAAAACTAGCGAATACATTAAAGAAAAGCTTATACTTTCCCCAGTTCCTTGCTTCATGAAATTCATATCTGTTTTATATACGCAAATATCGAAGTGAGTCATATTAACACCATATGGATTTGACTAATATTTATATTAATTTATTTTTTATTCTGAAACCACAAAGAATTTTGAATACAGAAATATTGAAAATATAATTTTTTAGCATTACATCGATGACAAAAAAAATTTCTATGTCATCGGCCTTGGGTTTCTTTCTACTTTTGATATAATTTAGAAACAAACATTCCAAAATATGGTTAGGTATGAAAAAACATTTAAACAGACTGAGATGATAAAATAGCTGATGTATTTATGAATGTATATTGAAAATCAAACATTAATTCTTGGGTGATTCTTGCTTTATGCTTATGAGTGTTAAGAGTCAATGCATTAAATTTGAGGCGGGAAGCTAAAGGAAAGCCTATCGATGTGAGCGAGACAACCTACGAGTAAATCTCTATTCATAAAAAAGGCTTGTACACTGCGATTCAAAAGTATCTATAGGTAAAGGTACCACAAGAGAAACTCAGTTTAGTTGCATTATGTAGTGAGTCAGTTGTATAGCGAAGCTTTTTGCTGTGTATACTTAACGTAATATCATTGTACGACTATTGTTAGTACGTAACAGAGTTAATTTAGCGGACCACATAAAACTCGGTTATGAACGTCGCTCACCACATATAGCTATTCAGCTGACTAGCTCCACCCCACCACATGCTGTAATGTAGTGGGGTATGGACTGCCGACACGGACTTCACGATTTCAACAGTGATACGCAATTTTGAATTTATAAAATTAATAATTAGTAGGTTAGGGAATATGAGATATGATTAAAAAAATAATAGAGTTAAGGAAATTTTATTTATCGTAGGTACATAATTGATCTATCAACTTTCAAGTTTGTAAGAGTGTCGTTTATATAAGTATAAAAATATAAATATAAAATGATTGTAGATAACTACAATAATTTGAACATAGGTCTAGTAAAAAGGTATAAAATCTGAAACTTTTTCTATGTAGAGAGCCGAATTCAGTTTTCAGCTGTTTTACTTCAATCATACATAGGTATTTTGCATTTTATTTTCTAGGTCTGTATTTCACGAAACTTGAATGAAATAATACTGATTATTTTTTTACTTCCCAAAATCCGACATTTTGGTGGTTTTAACCAATAGCAATACATTATTCTAGCCAATCATTCGGTATTATACTGATAATTCTGTTTCCTCATCGATAATACCTTGTATACATTGGAACGTCAAAATTTTACTTTGAATTTGTCAATATTGACAACTAAAAGTTTATTGAAAAATGAACACAAACTGATTAGTGCCATCACCCAAGAGAATATTGAACATTCAATACAAAATTCCACTCCACAATTGTTGAAAAAAATAATCAGTTTGGTGTTTACTTTTTATTAAACATTAATTAAACGTCAAACTGACAACTGGATTAAAAATGTCGCGAAGATTAGGTATTGCATCTAACGATTCAATTAATTCCCCAATTGTACTTTTCACAACTATAGTTTTAAATAAAAATGAATACTATTTGATTAAAATTGATAAAGTTTGTATTAAAAATTATTAAACATCAGATTGGCAATCAATTTTTTGAAAGCTACAAAGTAAAAAATTATCTTATCGAATACTCCTCGGGTCTTGATAAATACTCAAAATTTTGTCGTAGAGAATCCTTCAAGCGTGCTGCTCAAAGATAATAGACCTCGGCCTGCCTGCGGCTTTGGGCTATTATCAAGCAACAAGCTTTCAGCATTCGCTATGACAAAATTATCTCGGTATTATCAAGACCCTAGGGGTATTACTACTGAAAATATTTAGTGGTTCACACGATAAAATTTTAAAAATCGATTGTTTGTAGCAAAACAATACCTAGAATATTATAGCTAAATCAAGGGAGCATCTGCCAGCAGTGATTAATGAGTATTATTAAGGTCGAGCAAACAGACGTATAATGGGTACATTATACAACAGTCGAGGATAAAATATATTGTTAGATAGGATGTTTTATAATTTCTGTTATATAATGTGTGGTGAAAAAATTACATAACTGTTCCCTCATGTTAGTTTCCCAAAAATGGTCTAGCTTTTCAATTTTCTCTATATGGAAATTTACTGGACTCCACACCATAAAATAACAATATTTTCTTTTAGATAAATGTAGTTGGCCCTGAATCTGATAATAGTAATTGTGGTTTTGTTTAAGGGTAATTTTACCGCTATCATCTATTTGCAGATATTTTATTTTTCCACTATTTATTCCATCCTCTACGCTAATTTTCTTCAATACTGCTGGACATTTAATTTCTAGTATCGAATCTGTACCTACAATTCCATCTGGACTAGCTCCTAAAAAATACTCTTCATCATGCCCTACAAACAAACCACAGCTATGCCAGTAACTTCTTGAAAAGTGTTAATTGCCAGAGGTTCAAAGTCTAAGCCGTATCTGGTACTTTGATTGCCTGTGAAAGGGTTACTGTAAAGCCTTTTTGCCAGTAGATTTGGATTAGCTTTTCTCCGCTTACATATCAAACCAAAGTTGGAAGCAGTTAATCGGCAACTTCTCCCTTCTAGCCATCTGTGATTATTGCCTTGACCTCGAGTATTTTTTTCCAGGTCAAGTATTTCTTCATCTGTTTTTCTCAACATTGTTTGTAGCTTCATCTTTCTTCGTTCCAATTCCTTTGCACTTAATGTTTCCTCAATAGCGCCATAGTCCGCGTCGGGCTCGTGGTGGGCTAATGTATGTTTGTACTTTTTTTTAATTCTTTTTTCTTTGAACTGTGCTTCCCGTTTTCTTTTTAATCCCTTGCCTTTCACCAGATTATTTATGAAATGTCCCGCTTCAATTCCAGCTGATTTCAATATTTCTAGTAAAAAATGATCCTTGCAGTTGTATGAAATGGCTGCCAATTCACACCTCATCTCGTACGACTTTTGACCAGAAAAATTTATCTAGAAATAAACATATTAACAATAAAAAAAATATAAAAGTGCTTTATCATTCAGTGCTGCTTATAAGCTTTTTTTTAATTCCCAGGACTAATATTGTATCTACTACCTAAATGGACACTTTTTGTAATAACAAAAAAATGCTGTGAAACACAGAAAGACATTCCGGTGGTCCCATTCATTTTACAGTAACTAGACCATTAGGAAAATCGTTTTTCAAAAATACTTAGATGCATATGGGAGCTTTCTTGGATATACAAGGGGCGTTTGACAGCACCCCTGTAGGATCCATGTGTAGGGCTGCGGCAAATCATGGAATAGAGCGAATGATCACTCACTGGCTTGGGGCCATGTTGTGCAACCGTACAGTAGAGGCCACATGGAAAGACCATGTGGCAAAAGTAATCGTCGCTAGGGGATGTCCGCAAGGGGGTGTTCTTTCGCCCACATTGTGGAACCTAGTCATTGACGAGCTAATAACCCTTTTAAACGGTGAGGGCTTTCTAACGATTGGGTATGCCGATGATATCGTTGTCCTTGTTGTTGGAAGGCACATTACCGTTCTCAGGGACCTCATGCAAAGGGCTCTGAATAAGGTACATGGGTGGTGTAACGAACACGGACTTGCAGTTAATCCTGCCAAGGCTGAGATAGTTGCTTTCACCAAAAAGAGAGGTATAAGACCTGAGGGTCTAAATCTTGATGGAGTACCACTGCCGGTGGTTGAACAGGTGAAGTATCTAGGAGTGATCCTTGATAAATCACTGACATGGAAGGCTCATCTTGATAGTCGCCTAAGCAAGGTGACAAACACGTATTGGGCCTGTAGGAGAGCCATTGGTCCGAGGTGGGGACTGACCCCCAAAACGATCATATGGTTCTATAGAGTGATTATGCTGCCTATGCTCACATATGCGGCTCTGGTCTGGTGGCCGAGGGTAACCTTGGTCACGGCTAGATCGCAACTGGCACGCCTTCAAAGGGTGGTCAGTTTGGGGGCAACTGGCTGCATGAGAACTACACCAACTGTTGCGATGGAGGTGATCCTTGGTCTTCGGCCTCTTCACCATGTGATCGAGGCTGAGGCGGGGAGGACTTTCCTGCGCTTGAAACGGCTGGGATACGTGCGAAGAGGGGAAGCCTGCCTGCCTGCACAGGCACGTCAAGAAGCTCCGGCTCCTGGAAGATATTCCAGTTCTGGCTCGAGCGGCTGATGAATGCCTGCGTAAGTACTACTTCGCTACCCCATACAGGGCCATGATACGGGATAGAGAGTCCTGGGAAAAAGAGAGGAATACACAGCTTAATGGGACCGTCTGGTACACAGATGGCTCATGCTCCGGTGATAGAGCAGGGGCTGGAATTTACTCCAGGAACCCAAGAACACAGGTTTGTGTACCATTGGGTGAGGGTGTATCTGCATATCAGGCCGAGATATATGCTATCTTGGAATGTGCGCAGATAAACCTAGACAAAGGTTATGTGGAACGACGCATAACCATATACTCCGACAGTCAGGCAGCAATTAAAGCCCTGAGTGGGTATACCAGCAGCTCAGGACTTGCTAACGAATGTCGAGAACTACTTGCTAATCTTGCAAGGCGGAACGTGGTGCGGCTAGAATGGATTCCAGCCCACTCTGGTTTTGAAGGCAACGAGATGGCGGATGCACTGGCTGCGGAAGGGGCGGCAGCTCCTTTCTGCGGCCCGGGCCCGACCCTGGGCCTAACAAAACAAAGGATACGCAAGGAGACGAAGAAGTGGCTGAGGAATCAGCACCTCGCTCATTGGAATGCTCTGCAGGGTCCTAGACAATCCAAACTTCTACTGAAGGGATGGACTGATGGACACGCCAGGGCAGCCACTGAACTACCAAGGAGTAGGCTAAGGAAGATAGCAGGACTCCTAACAGGGCACTGCTGTATGAGGAAGCACCTCTACAATCTAGGAGTAGAGGAAAGTTCCCTATGTAGGGGTTGCTGCATGACTGATGAAACGTCAGTTCATGTTCTCTTAGAGTGTCCACACTGGGCTGTATTACGCAGGCGAATCTTCGGAGTCACTGTCATGGCTCCTGGAGACACAAGCAGGCATCCACTGAAAAAGGTTGTGGCCTTTATTGAAGGGCTCGGCTTCATGGATGACTAGGTAGCAGGATTGGCACAATGGGCCCGCCAGTGGCCTCAGTGTCGGAACCTTGGCTTGAGTTGTCCAGGACAAGGCTCGCCTG